>RJWM01005430.1:0-92224 GCA_004363535.1 Dasyprocta punctata | reverse complement strand
CTGCATGCTAGGCAAGTGCTCTGCCACTGAGGTATACTCCTGGCCCCTAGTTAGGGATTTTTCCTTATCAAAATTATGTGTCATTGGTAACCAGAGGTCACATCTACCCATGGCATTTCTGCAAACTTTCCTGATCAAAAGCGTGTGCCACGAAGTCTGTTTCAATGCTTGAAATTCCACTCTAAGAGTCATCACTTGGGTGCAGGAAGGTTAAAGTCTTTGAGAGGTGCTTATAAAAATGGAACCACTCCTTAAGCGTAGCGAGTTTTATTAACTCTTTCCATAGGTTGGCTAAAAGCTCTGAAGTAGCTACTTGAAGTGGGAACAGAAGCTTCCAGGCTAAAGAAATATATCCCAAAACCTCAGAGCCAGTTAGCATAGCCCACACCCTAAGCATTCACATACCACTCCCACACATATTGCTGCACCTTCATATTCCCAATAGTATTTGATATTTTTCTTTAAACCAGTTCACATTGCTGTTGAAGTAAATAACACATAGCATTAATTATGTAGCTTTGTCCTAGCAAAACCAGGGGGCAAATGCACTAGTTATATGTACTTTTTCTAATCCACCATTAAAATAAATATGTATTAAAATAAAACCCCAAAACTTCATCGGCCCACTTCATTCAATCCAGGGATTCACACAGTTCACTTGGGAAGCACTGCTCTGGTTCATACAAAGTGCATTAGATAGAAAAGCATATATGAAAAAGGAGGCACAGCCATCCCTTCCCAGGTACTCAGTACCCAGTAGTTGAAAACAACTGTTGCCTTTGTAGTTAGTTGCATGAGCTCTAGAAGATCATGAATTTATGGGAGGTCATGTCTTCCTCTGCGAGGTCATGAAATTCAATCAATGCTTGCCTTCCTATCTGCCCTTTGGTCACAGGGCTCCACAGGTGGAACATATCAAACTCACCAGCCAAATTATGACTCTTAATTGGTGTTTCTTTTAAAGTGGATATGTCATTTGTCAAACGTTCAATGCAGGCGCAGGCCTAGCCTCAGGCAAAATTATGAAGTAGAAGAATGCCAGATACATAGGCGGCCCTCCAATGTTTGTTGAAAAAGAGTGAATGAGCCTTCCCGTCCTTGACTCCTTTGCTCCCATCCCCCATACACACCGATCATCGAGCCCTTTTCCTTCTATCTCCTGAATATCTCAGAGACGTTTTCCTCTTTCAAACCTGCACTACCACAGGCCTTTATCATTTGTTGTCTGGATTATTTTCACAGACTCTTAACTGGTCTCCTTGCTTCTGATAGTGTCCCTTCTCCAAACTATTCTCTAAATAGCATCGGGAAGACCTCCTAAGAAGACAAATATGATCATGTCACCTTTCTGCTTAAAATTGCCTTAAGTGGTTCCTTGACTCCTCTGCACGGCTTCCTGACTCTGCATAATCTGGCCCTTGCTTGCCTCTCCCACCTTCGCCTTTTTAACTCCTCAGCCTGAAGTCACCACTCACACTTCTGACCCTCCAAATGGGCCATGCCAGGCCCTGTCCTTTCTGTTCAAGCTGCTTCCTTTGCCTGGGCACCCTTCCCCCCACCTTTTCACACCTCCACTCCTACTGGTCTTTCAAGTCAGAGTTTAGGGCATCATCTCTTCTGGGACTCTTTCTCTGATCCACCCTCTCACCCTTAGAACTCCATCTTAGCACTTAGCACAGGAGATGTCTTCACATTGTCTTCCCTGTTAGGCTTGTGGCGCCCTGAGGCCAGGTACCACAGGTTAATCTTGGTATCTTCATTGTCTGTTTGGATCCCAGTGTCTGGTACATAGTAGGGCTCAAATATTTATCGAATGAACAGGTGAATAAATGAATGAACTCCTGGCAAGCTTTCTCTTTAGTGCACAAGTTCTGTGACACTGCTGCCTGGCCCCTGGCCTAGCACACCCTGGACAATTCCTGGTGCAGAGGCCCTCCCTTCTCTCTGCTCTCCAAACCTGCTTTCATCTAGGTCAGAAAACACCACAATCGGGTGGTAAACTAATTGAAATCAAAGTCATTTACTCGCAGAAATATTTATTGAGTCCCAACTGTGTGCAAGGTACCGTGCTAAGGTGTGTCTGCCTGGGTGCATGGGGGCGCTCACAGAGACCTAAGACCCCCCCCCCCAAAGATGGCTTTGGTAGCACAAAGGCAGTGACTAGATGCATTCCTCGTCTGAGAGGGATTTGCTTCTCGAAGAACTGGATTTCTAATGGTGAAATTTAAGCAGGAGAGCTGGGCTCTTCTACTCCACCTACGAAATGTCTATCTCCAGTTTAATGAATTCGCTCTGTACAGTGACTTCACAATGAGTTAGACTGGTTTTAAGGCCCAAGTTATGTCACTGTCACCAGTTACATTTTGCTTTACCCGGCACTATCCTGCAGGAGATACATTCTTTTAACATCCCGGGATCAAGTGCTTTCTCTGACTTCGTGTGGTTCCATTGAATCAAACCTAGCAAGGCACGGGGGCTTCTGGACTTTTTTTAAGTTCCGGATTCAAAGATGAGGCAGGCTGAAAATCCCGGAGGTCCCCAGCTGCTCCTGAACGTGACTATTTGTCGGCTGGCTTTGAGAGCTCAGCCGGAGCTGCGTAGGAAAAATGGTTCGCGGGCAGCCAGCCTCGCAAAAGACAGGTCGAAGAGATGGATTTCGTGTGAAGGAAGCCCCTGCGTGGCTTTGGTGGCCAGAGAGGAGCCCCGTCTGGCTGTGAGGAGGGCCATGGCGAAGCAGAAGCGCACCTAAGCCAAAAGACCCTCACCCACCCCAAGGAAGTAGGGGGAGGTTGCAAAAATCCTGAAGGGAAAAGCCCTCTTGGCTGTAGGCCAATGAGCGGCGGGAAGGAGGAATGAGGCTGGAGAACTTCTCCCGGAGCCAGTCAGAGGGGATGGTTGCTGGGAAGCCAATCAGCGCGCCCGAGCCCGCAGCCCCTCTGCAGTAGTTATGCCAGAGCGCCCTGTGTGAGAGCGGCGGCGAGCGGGCAGTCGAGCTGGGCTGCGGGGAGCCACGGCACGCGCTGCGCACCCTGCTCCCGCGCCGGACCCGCCAGGCTCCCGCGCCGCGGCGCCCCGTTCGTCCCCACCGCGTTCCGCGCCGCGCACGGCACCGCGAGGGCCAACTGCCACACGACCGCGGACGCCCCCTGGCCGTGCGGCCAGCCTCGCCCCGCCCCGTTCCTCCTCGCCCCGCCCCGCCCGGCCCCGCCCCGCCCCGCCCCGCGCTGCCGAGCGGTTCCCGCCCTCGCCCAGCGCCCAGGTAGCTGCGAGGAAACTTTTGCAGCGGCTGGGTAGCGCAGCACGTCTCTCGCTCCTCCGGGCCGCTGCCGGGCTTGCCGAGTCCTGGAAAGGCTCTTGCTCCGGCTGCCACTCTCTCGCGCTCTCTTAGTTCCCCGCGAAGCAGGATGGCTGGGACCGCGCGCACCGCGTGCTTGGTAGTGGCGATGCTGCTGGGTCTGGAGTGCCCGGGACAGGCGCAGCCCCCGCCGCCTCCGGACGCCACCTGTCACCAGGTCCGCTCCTTTTTCCAGAGACTGCAGCCTGGACTCAAGTGGGTTCCCGAAACCCCCGTGGCAGGTGAGTAGGGGACCCTCACGCGTTCCCGGCGCGCCGCGGGGAGCCCCGAGGGCGCTTGGTGGCTGTACCGCCAGCGCTAGTCCCGCGGGGCCCGGGTCGTGTGCCCTGTGTCTCGGTACCTGGGAGTGGTCGGTGTGCCTGGGGCCTGGCTGGGTCTACTGAGGGGGGAAGCTGGGTTTATATGGACCTTGTCCTCAGGACCCAGGCTCGCGCTGCTGTCAGGGAATATGAGATGGGGAGGAATGGAGGGGATCGCCTTCCCACGAGTACTCATTTTTGGGGAGGGCGGGAAGGTGGGAGCTAGTTTTTTAGCCCAGGCGAACTCAAGGGGAGCTGCTGCCTCGGGAATTTCTCACCCTTGCTTGCACGTATGTGTTAGAATTTCAGCCTTATCTGGACCGCGGCTCTTGCCAGCCTTTCTCCAACGTGTCCCCACGCCCTCCTTTCCCCAGTCTGGGTTCCCGAACCTCGCGGGCCCAAGTACAGGCAAAGTTGAGGACAGATCTCGGAGTCTGCTGTGGTGGGCGAAGACACGCTGAAGGAAACTTCTGAGTGGGAGGACACCCTAAAAGAGGACTGGACCTTTCCCTTCAAAAAAGCGTCCCGTTTCTAGGTTGGCAAAATCGCTTCCAAATTGGTGCTGCTGGCTTTTAGGGTAGGAGTCCGAAGATGATTTAACTCCTCCCCCTCCCAAATTCATCTGCCTTCTTGACAGGCTGGTCCCCGAAGTGGAGATGGTTCTAGGTGGAGAAAGTTTCTGGACGCCTGCCTTTTGTTCGGCACATCAGATCGTGCCGTAAGGGCATATTTTAACCTTAGCTGAGGGCTGCCGCTGTCAACAGATGAATATTAATGGCCTTCTGTGATTGACTGTCCAGCAGTTGGGCACCTAACGCTTGCCTTAGAATCTAGTTAGGACAAGGTGGTGCACTGACAGTGAGGGCAAGAAGAGTAGGTTTCAAACAGGTTAATTTATCAGAGGTGCGCTCGGGAGAAACGGCCGGTAGTATTCACAAACGGTGTGAGACCTTTGTGGCCTCCGGGGTCTCTTTTTGACTGGGCATCCAACGAGGCGCTTGTCCCGCGCTTGGGAGAGATCCGGGAGCACCCCTTGCCAAAACTTGGCCGGTGGCTCTCAACAAGTCAGGGAGGCAGGTCTGATGGTTGGACCAAGTTGCGAATGCGGATGCGCGCTCTGTGGGCGCTGCCAGCAAGCGTTCACTGGCAGGAGGTTACCTAGGCAGCCAGCGCGCCCTTAGCCTTTTCTTTAGGTTGATGAAAAGAGCCAAGCGAGCCTGCTGTTTAGTTGCAAAGGTAATTGGTCACCCTTTTTGGTGACTGAAATGCATTTGCGCATATGTTAAATATTGCTTTGCAGGATATTGCTCTAAGGGAGGGTAGAACTACCTCTTCCACTGTTGAGTGTTAATTACATACCACGTGGGCGTGTGCCGGAGCTGTAAGGGGGCAACCTATGAATCAGTTCCACAGAGCTGAAACAACAGGCGAATCTCTCTCCACTGGAAGTGCCACGGTAATTAGATTGCTAAGGCTGGAGAACATGCTTTTGTTGATAATGTAAAAATTGGTCTACACAGGCTGAATCCCCCCGGGTGAATGGGGTCCAGGTTTTGCTTTTGGGGTCACCTTTGGCAGATTTGAAGCCAGGGAGTAAAGGTGGTGCTTAAATGAAGACCAGAGGAAAGCACAGATACTCATTCCACACCCCCCCTCCCCGCTCACTCCTACAGGCATTCACCCTTCCTTACCCTCCCCCAGCTCCCTGGCTGTCTGCCTCTTTGCAGCATCTGTGTAAAAGTATAGGGAGAGCCCACACACTCTGTGCAAGAGATTTGGCCTGGCCTTGCTTCCTCCCCTCCCTTTCTCCTGGGGTAAGGATGATCATACTTATTTGTAACACAGATTTTTCATTTTCAGCTACTATTTCAGACTCTAGGAAAAAAAAAAAAACTCTTTTCAAGGATTTTCACAGTATAAACCCGACGGAACCTACATCAGTTTTCTTTAACAAACGTGAACGGTGGTAAGCACCTTCTGCGTGGCAGGACCTGTCCTCACTCACCTTGGCGCAAAGCCAAAATTCAAATGTGTTGATACCCATACAGCTACCATGTATCCTCGATTTTTCTGGGGCAGTGCAGATTTCAAATACTCTGTCCTGGCATGAAACCATGTGTCCTGAATTTTAGTTGGGCAAATATGGTCACTGTAGATATGAAAAACATGGTGAAAATCCTAATGTCCATGTGAAGAGAGAGCTCATCAGTATTTCAAAGAAGAGACAATAATGGCAGACTAAACACAATGGCAAGTACATAATTTGAAAGTGAATAAATGTGTAATTTGCTGCTGTTGTTCAGTGGTTGGAAATTGAAAGAGAGCTGCAAATTATTTGATAGTTATGAACCATCCTGATGACCACTTGACTTTTTTTCCCATCTGTATTTTAAACCATGTTCAGTTTGCCTGCTGCACTATATTAACTGCATTAAGGCTTTCTTTGTCCCAGATAAAATGAGAGTCACAGTAAGGAGAAATCCTCAAGAATGTCCTGTTTCACTTAGGGGGGAGCATTTGGGATTGACTGCTAACTCCAGCCATTAGCAGAATTGGGTTAGCGTGGATAAGGTACATTTCTTATGTTAATATGGATGAGACTAAATGGCATTTGAAATCAGCCAGCCTAAAAAAATAAATCACTGGTGCTGAAGGACTATGATACACTTCCACAAAGCTGATCTAAAGCCTTACAATCTCATGTTCCCATTTCTTTTAGAGTATTCAAAGGCACAGGATAGCAATTCTAAATAACATGTCCCCAAAATCCATAGATCTCTTCATACTCCAGTCTTTTTTTTTTTTTTTTTTTTAAGGATTTGTAACTTGGAAAGCACCACAGATGGAAACCAGGCGCACAGAGTTAGCATTTGGCAGAAAAATCCATATAACTGACTTTCAGTGCAGCTCTTTTGCCCTTATTTAATTTAGAAAAATTCAGAAAAAAGCCAATGAGCTCATAAGTCTAGATGTTTATTTTGTTTTGCTTAGCCTACCCACAGGCGCAATCAAGAATGGATACAATTTTAGGCAAGGGAAGTGAGCTAGTAATCAGACAATGATGTTTCCAATTGTCTCAAAGGGAATGTTACAGAAGTCTGAAAAAAATTCCTCTAAACAAAAATCAAGTGTAATTCATTTTATGAATGCCATACACCACTTTTTTGAGAGGCGGTGGTGCAGGGGACTGATGGGAATGGGAATGAGAAAAATCAAACAAACCATGGTAGTGTTGCAATTCCCAAAAGATTGAGGGATCTTGCTTTGGAGAAACTTTGGAGAGTGCAAGAACCAATCCAGAAGGCCAAATGCCCATATGGGTAAAAGGCAGCCTTGAAGAACAGAAATTGACATGGAGTTTCTTAAAGTAGATGAAATAATATAAAAATAAAAAGCAACATTCTTGAAACAAAGAGAGAGCTTGGCATTTTTTAAGTGAAAACTGGGGACATACCAGGGTTGCTAGCTGTGGTCCTCCAATTAGTCTGAAGCAGTTAGGGGTCCTATGTCAGGAGAGAATAAAAATTGAGATGTGGGAGACTTTTCTCTCCTCTGAGATTGCAGTAGGCATTTGGGTGAGCAGATGATTTGTTAAAACTTTAAAAAGTTGTATTACAGTGTGCTAACTTGGAAATTTCTAGAGAATGCTTTCAAATGTGGTCTCTTTATCACGTAAATCCTGATGTTGGGGCTTAGGGTGAGCTATCAGTGTGATGGACAGACAAGATGGCCCATGATTGGTGGGGCACCTGGCTCTGAAAAGACTATAAGGGTGCCTACTCCTCGGCAGGCTCTGTGTTAGGCTCTGGAAAGTGCAGAGAGGAGTGAGCTGCAGTCTCTTTTGTCAAGGAGCTCACAAGTCTAGTGGGGGAGCACACAAGTAAACAGGCTTCCCAGGAAACTCATAGGATTAAATAGGGTGAAAAGGGCTACAAAATACCTCCAGGAAATTGGCTGAAATGGTCACAATAGCCAGCCTGGGCAAGGTAAAAGAACTGAAGAGATGAAGTGGGAGATAGGGAGAAGTGTCTTAATAGGGCCGCCATCTCAAAAAAAGTTTTCTTAATTCTTGGAGGAAATTTCAACTTATAAGCATTAGGAAATACAGACAGAAGAAGGTTTGATGGATGCTAGATGACACAGATGGTGTCAGTTTCGCAATGTGTATGTGTTTTTTCTTACAGGTTGTATCCAATATTTTGATGCAATACTTGTGAGCATTCCACTACTTCCATCCTTAGAGAAGCAATGTTTACTGTTCATTGCAGCCTAGAAAAAGGCTGCTTTATTACCAGCCTGGCAGAAAAGAGTCCTGAATTTAACTGGCATGAGACTGGCATAAAATATGTTTTCTCCTTAAATGGCAGCTATCAATGACCTCGCCAGCTTTAGTGTTTGATGCATATACAAAAGCGTGGGTCTTAAGGGGTATCTTATTACTGATTTCTAAGAAAATGGAAGATAATCACTTATAACTTGTGCACACGATACATCATTTGGAAAGAATTTCACTGGGGATCATGTTGCTCAACTGAAAAGTTCTGGCATGCTGAATTTGTACATTTTTGTGAATGCTTCCTTTTACTCTGATCTCTAGCTTTTTTCTGCATATGGTTATTTGTGTGTTTTAGATTATAAGCTTCTTAAAGGGAAATCACTGTATTTGAACACTGTTAATCACAATGCTAAGAGTACCATAGAGCATTTAGTTAATATTTGGTGAAAATAGAATTTCTCAATCACTGTGTATTCTCCGTAAACTCTTACATACTTTCTTAAGATATATGTCATCTTTCTTTTTTAACAGTCGAAGTCCAAAATGTTGTGACACTTTTTTGGGGTGCATGGACATGCTTTTCAGGCAACATATATTCTAGCTGGAGACAGACCCAAGCTTATTTCAGTTAGCTGCTGATTCTTACCATCAGGCAAGGCTTATTAATGTTGAGTACCCAGTGAACAAATTAGCAGCATTGTTATGACTGGCTTAGTATCACTAAAGACCAACAATTATTACAGCACATAAATTGTAGGACATCTCTTAAATCAAGTCCACTTTGATTTAATGTCAGCTAGACCTTTCTTGTTAATGATACTACCATATTTGGGAATTGGGCTACAACACATGCATGGACCTGTTGAAGTACCTCACAGGTTTCTGTAACCTGGGTTTAGAATTTATGTACAGCCTCAATTCAGGAGCCCATTCCAAGAGCCAACATTTATTTAGCCCTAGCCAAGCTTGCAAATGGGTTTGATGTTTTTGGTAATCTAAGGTCTAATGAAAAATGTGGGCAGAAAAAATCCTCCACTCATTAGCTCATATTTAGAAAACTGAGTTGAAACAGGATCCCCAGCACTCCATTAAAAAATGAACATCAGAAAATGGAATCCGAGTCACGGGCCCCAGACTGGCTTTAGAGACAGCCTTAAGTAATGGGAATTACCTTCTGAGCTATAACGACAGGGAGAAGGCAATTCAGAGAACAAGGTAAAGATGGGCATATCAGCAGAGAAAATACGCATTTTGAAATTCCCTGTGTGTGGGGGTGCACTATGGAACATTATAATCTTACTTGAATATCTTGATGAATACACAAAGTAAGGAAGATTTAGTTTTGTACTTAAGATTAGGCCAATTATAGATGAATTTTCCAAGTGCCAATTTTTAGAAATATTTGCCTGTCATATTTTAAAGCAATTACACCAAAATAATCCAGATTGATTACCAAGAGAGGTATTTTCGCTTTTGCCTCTCTGTGTGTGTGGCTGGACAAAGCCTCATTTGAGAGTTTGTATTTTTCCTCATGAATAAAAAGGAGCCAATTTTAGGTCCAAAATGAATTGCTCATGTTCCATACAGTTAATTATTTTTAGTAGCTGAAATTGTAGTTATATACTAGATTAGTAAATATACTAAACTCTTTGAAGTGTGCTTAATAGGCTTATATTGATAAATAATTGATAGGAGGGGAGATAAAATGTAAGTGAAAGTGGCAATAAGAAGGGACAGGGAAGTCAAAGGCACTATAAAAGAAACCTTCACCCATTGTATTCCGTTCATGCACTGCAAGATGAAAGATGTACATTTCTCTGTAGAAGTGATGATTTTAAAAATATTCTGTGTTTTTCAAAATTTTCACAGTGAAGCATGTGTTTATTTGTTATACATTGAGAACAAGATACGATTTTAGAGTAATATCTAATTGGTACTTTTTGAGCCTGCCATTTGAAAATAAGTTTATTACTAGAAAATTAGAAGCCTTTATTATGGTGACTTTAAGGTACATGCCCAGTAGGATATGTATCTATATCTTCTCTACTAGACTGTGAGCTCTTCAAGGTTAGGGGCTGTATTTTATTTGACTTTGTCTCTTCCAGGCCTAGCATGGTACATAATAGTGATAATAGGTACTCAATACATATTTGTAAACTAATGAAAGACTAGAGTTAGAAATGTATTACAAACATAAAACTTCCACAAATCCAATATTTATTTATTTATATTTATTTATTTATTTATTTATTTTGCAGCACCGGGGATCGAACTCACAGTCTCACGCCTGCCAGACAGGCACTTAAGCCACTGAGCCAAACTCCCAGCTCTAGTTTTTTTTGAGGCAGGGTCGCACTATGTAGCTGAGGCCGGCCTTGCACTCGCGTTGTAGTCCAAGCTGGCCTCGAACTCACAACGCTCCGCCTACCTCAGCCTCCTGAGTGCTGGGATAAAGGCTTGTGCCACCATGCCTGGCTTGTGGTAGCCATTGTTAATTCCCAATTATTTTGTTTTACAGTCCTGTATTGTTTTCATTGTTTTGTTTTGATTGGTTTTATTCTGTTTTGCTTGGTTTGATTTTATTATATCTGATGGCATGGGCAGCTATTTCGAAGATAACAAGATATATTATGGTAGTCATTGTTGATTTCTTATTTTGTTTTGAAGTCCCTTATCACTTTCACTGTTTTGTTTTGATTGATTTTATTCTGTTCTGTTTTATTTGCTTTTATTAGGTCTGATGGTATGGGCAGCTATTTTGAAGATAGTAAGAAGCATTGTGGTAGCCATTGCTGATTTCCTGTTGTCTTGTTCTGAAATCCTGTATCACTTTCACCATTTTGTTTTGATTGGCTTTATTCTGTTTTATTTTGTTTGGTTTTATTCTCTTAAAGTCCATTTGTTGTTCTTAGGTAAGTGATAAAGGACATTGGTTAAATGTATTTGGATGCACTATAACTCCCTGAAAGAAGTAACATAGACAAATATTACAAGAGGTGAGTATTTTGTGCTTGTTTCCAAGGCCATGCTAAGTAATTTAAAGAGAGATTAAAGTTATACCCATAATATATATTTCACTTCACTCTCTAGATCTGTGGTCTATACGTTTGTGAAAATAATGCAACCTGATGTCAATTACAGACATATATATGAAATGCACTTAAGTTTTTCCTCAGTATTTGGCATTTTGTACATATGATGTCAAGATTGATAAGTGAATTTAAGAAGACACAATCCAAAGTGAGTTTTTAGCTATGGAAATTTTATTTGTGTAGGGAAAAGGGCCTCATGAGAATTTTTTAAATTTCTGTATGCATTATGCCAATTTTCCAATTAATTGGTTATGGAAGAGACATCAGGTGATTCTTTCAAATAGAAATGAGAAAGAGGGTGAAAGAAAAAAAGGGCGATATTTATTGGAAAAAGATATCAGAATTCTGTTAGCATATTCTCCTCAATAATTATGGTTTTGCTCCTTGTCTCCCAAATCCTGCATGATTAGTACTTATATTATGTATCATGGCATCCTGAGAATCTCTCTACTCTTTGTCAATTTTTGGTTTGCTTGATTGAAGCCAAGAGGAATATGGTGAACAGGGAAAGAATGATAGCTATAGGGAGGAGAGTGAAAGCCCTCACACTGCTGTATAACTAGCACAGATGGAAAGGATCAGGAAATATTTGAACATGCAAATTTGCATCTGTGCAGAGATAATACAGAGGGATGCCCCAATTGCATTTGAGTCCCAGATATATTTTTATCTGTAGTTCTTACTTAGTAACCATGTTTTTAAAAGTATATAGCTTATTCAGAGTCATTTCCAAAGTCTATGCTCATTGAATGCAGAAACCCTGTTTAATTCATCATGGTAACCTCTAGAGTGGTGAGTGGAGTGAATTGTATAGTTATTAGTGTAATTAATTAATTAATTAATTAGGATGAATGTAAGAATAAGTGTTTGAAGACATAGTCCTTAAAGACTTGACCACTATCCAGTGAGATCCTGGGATGGCGTATAGCTATAGAATGTTTGATTGCCTGACAATGCATAACTGTCTAAACTGATGTACAGCAGAGACTGACGAGGGGGTGATGGAGTTGGGGCATATTTATCTATTCCCTGCGTCCCTGGGAGTCTTGTCCTACTTTCAAACTGAAGATTGAAGAGAGGGTGACAAGTAGAGAGATTTTTAACTACAGTGTTACCTAGATGTGGTGCTTCCGTATGTTTATACATATAGTCATAGATTACATATGTATACCTATAGAATTTTATTTGAAAGCAGTGATTAATTATGCATGTTATTTAAACTGAGAAATGTTAATTGTCACTCTTGACAGTAGGTGGCCTTTCACAGTCATACCTTACATTTGTGCAGTGAAAGCTTTGCTTTCATTTATCTCAGATTCTCCAGTGCAACCACAGAGTGTCTGTAGCTTCTGAATTCCAGGGACAAACACACGTACACACATTTGTACACTCATATAATGTCCCTATAAATGTTTGTCCTTTAATAATGTCGAGGAAAACCTTATTTTACATGGGGACAACCTAGCGGGCTTAACTTTTCACAGATCAAGTAAAGTAATTTTCAGTTGGATGGACCTGAATTATTGTAGCGCTGTTTGTCACTGGTATAATAGATCTACTATTTATTTCTCAAGTTTCATAATTTCCCCAAGTATAGAGATGTGATCCTCATTAGGTAGTAACAGAAACCCATACCATGAATTTGGCCCATGTTGGAAAACTATCTTCAGCACTGGCTGTGCTGCATGTTGAACTTGACAGAAATGAGAATGGGACCCAAGAGATACTTTCCAAGTTAGATTTCATAGTGATTGTATTGAGGACCACATTTATCTATTTTAGAAAACAGACAAGACATTCAGTAAAAAGGAACTCACTAGTAATGAACTTTATATACTATCTCTGCATTAATATTTCAAAATTTTTCATTTATTCTTTACTTTAGCAAGCACTGATTCTATGTCAGGTACTGAGCTAGGAGTTAATCAACAGGATAAAATTGGTGCCAGCACGATCCCTTGAGATGGGTACCATACGGGAGTTTGAAAAATGTTATATCACAGAGGAGCAATGCCCAGTTGCCTTGAGAGGGCTGTCATGTAAGCTATGCTAGAGAGGTATAGAGTTGAGAGACAGAGCAATACATGTGTTAGACTGGAATATTTTGGATTGGTC
Source organism: Dasyprocta punctata (assembly GCA_004363535.1). Classification (NCBI taxonomy): domain Eukaryota; kingdom Metazoa; phylum Chordata; class Mammalia; order Rodentia; family Dasyproctidae; genus Dasyprocta; species Dasyprocta punctata. The sequence continues at coordinate 79,087 of RJWM01005430.1, read as the reverse complement.
AGAGTACAGAAGTCAGTGAAGTGGAGGGAATATAAACTAGAAAGGAAAATGCTCTGGTTTGAGCTATATCCACTGATGATACGGAGCCATGAAAATAGTATTTGAGAAGAGAAATACTGCTCAGTACAGATGATGACTGGAGAGTGAGGGGTGGCAGGGAGTTTTAGTAATGCAGGTAAGAGGACTGAGGGCAGGAAGTAGGAGAATTAAAAGCTGAATTTGAGAGAGAAGAGGAAGTAGAGTAGGTATGACTTGGTAACTAGATATAAGGAGTGAAGAGACAGTTTAGAACTTCTAGTTTTTCTGGATAAGGGAGACCATGGCACATAATATAGGTGCTCAGTAAATATTTGTTGAATAAATTAAATATAGAAGGAGTATATATACTTTTTGGAAACATAGTCTTGGTGTGTTGCTCAAACTGGTCCTGAACTCCTGGGCCCAAATGATTTTCCTGCCTCAGCCTTGTGAGAAGCCAGGATGACATGCATGCACCACCATTCCCTGCTTATATGAATATATTTCTATTTTTACTTTATTTTATATTTTTTGAGACAGGATCTAGCTGTGTATTTCATGCTGGTCTTGAACTATAGCCCAGGCTGGCCTCAAACTCAAGGCAATCTTTCTGCCTCAGGACCCCTTGCCCCACAGTCCCAGGATTGCTGGTATATGCCACCATGCCTGGCCTAAGAGTGTATTTTTAAAGGTGAAATAGTGAGTTCAGTTTTGAAGAGTTTGAGTTGAGGGGCCCTTTAGTCATTAAGGTTGAAAATGTTAGTGAGGTGGTTCAAGTTGTGTTTTGAAAAACAGAAGAGAGAGAAATCAGAGCTGGAGATACATGCTAGAAAATTATCACCATATAAAAGTTAGTTGAAGTTCTGAGAATGAAATGAGTCACTGGGAAAGAGTGTACATATTCTTCTGTCTGGAGTTGAGGAGAAACAGAGTTGGGACTCATCAGCTTATAGGCTCAAATTGGAAGTCATGGGTGTGGATGATATTTTCCAGGCTTCTGCATGGGACATGCCTTAATATGTATTTTACCAACATCTGGTGATTTTTTTCTTAAAAAACTGCCTAAACCTTCAAGAACTTTCTTGATTAAGAGAAAGTATGAGTATATGTTGTCATGGTCTAAGCCTTTGCATGTAAAATAGTGTGCGCATGGACACACACGCACACACACATACCCCTCTACTTAGAGAAATTCTTTAAAATCAAGGTATCACATTTTCATTTATTTTTGATAGCAATAAATAATAATTATGCATATTATGTAAACTAAAATTTGTTCGTTACTCTTAGTAGTGGGTGATCTTTCACAATCATACCTTACATTACATTGTGAAAGTCTTGCTTTCTTCTAGCTCATGTTCACACCTTGCAAGCACTCAGAAAGTATCCACAGATTTTTAGTTCAAGGGACACTTGCATGGTTCCAACATGGTGGCCACTCTGCCCTTTCTTGTAGGGGAGTGCTCTCCACTCTGGAGAATGAAAGCTGTAAGAGTGCATGGCTTTTGGAGTGCCGATCTGTGTTCCACTGCTCATAGCCTCTGAAACACTGCTGGCTAGTCTGAAACATACGGTTCTAAGCAAAACCTGGGAACACTTGTGCAATTGGACTTATCTCTTACATGTCTATAGAGATGTAATATTGACTCTATCTTTACTAGTTTGTCCTTTTCTTCCTGTCTTTGTTAGATATAAGTATTCCAGTAGTGTTTGTCCTTTGCCCTTCCCACTGTCTCTGCTTGCTCCCACAGCCATTCCCATGACTTCATTATCTCTCCTCTTTGAGGGATTCCCATATCTTTTTACAACCTGACCTCTTCCTTGCTTTCTGGTACAACATCTCCCAGTTGTCTGCTGAGCATCTCCATCTGGAAGTCCTGCCAGTGCTTCACTTTCAACAGAGCCAAAGATTTCGCCATCACTTTCTTTTCCCGTCTATACAAACCTGCCTTTCTCCAACATTCTGCTTTTCTGGTGATGACATCTTGGCCTGATACCTAGACTTGAAACTCGAACTGTGTTTGACTTCTCTTACACATCCCACACCCAAATTAAACGGCTAATTCCTGGAAGTCTCCGTCTATCATATCTCTGTCTTATCCCCTTGGTATGTGTGCCCTCTGCTTATAGCCAGCAGGCTGCTGTCTTATTACTTAAAAGTCTCTACAGTTGTCCGATTTCCTGCTTTTTCTTATAGATCACCAGCCTGTCTTCCCATCATTGCTGTCTGCTGTAGTCTTAAGTTTCAGTCTCAGTGCAATGCTATCTTCTTCGTAACTCACTGCGTGATTCTCCATGACTAGATGTGATTGTTTCTCCACTTGACCCCTGCTGTCTCTGTACTTCTGTGCTTTAGTTCTTCTTTGCTCTTGTAATTTTTCATGTAGTTGCCTTTATTCTTCTGACTAGAACATAGGTCCTTAAAATTTGTTCCATGGGCCAGCAACCTTAGCATCATTTGGAAGCTTGTAAGAAATATAGAATCTCAGGCCTCATCCAAGACCTACTGCAACAGAATTTGCATTTTTCAAACAAGATGCCCAGATGATTTGTATGCATGTTAGAGATTGAGAAAGACTGCTTCTGTGAGTAAGTTCAATGAGGGTAAAAACCTTGCAGTATGCATCTTGCTCATAGTAGATTAATATTCTTTTCGATTTTCATGTTTATACTTTAGGTATTCATTCATTAAAGTGATGTTAGAGAGTTATACACAAGAAATGAAATGTATGAGGGAGAGGGGAAAGAAAGAGAGAGGAGAAGGGAGTGAAGGAGGGAGAGGGTAAAGAAAGAGGAGAAGGGAGTGAAGGAGGGAGGGGAATGAGAGATTGTGGGGAGAGAAGGAAGAAAGAAAGGAGGGCAAATGAATGAGAATATGATAATGACTGGGTCAGAGAGAGCCTGCAGTATCTCAGCTAGGTGGCCAATAACTCTAACCCAAAGACTGTGTTATCCAACCTCTCAGCTGGGCCTTGGCTTAATGTAGTCAAAGGTAAATATGTCCCAAGATCATTTTGCTCCTGCTCTAGGCACTGTATGGTTTCCCACTTTCTCTTTTGCTGCCAATCTGGAGTGTATCTTCTCTGGCTATACCAGGAAGTCAGAGTGACACTTTTGAAAAGTTTCAAAGAGCTGTGGGAGAACTGTTCCTAGGGTTTCCAGTAAGCCTGCCTGTTTTCAGAAAGAGATATTCTTCGTTTTCAAACCTCAAGGTTTATTTCTGAAATAAGGGTTTATTTCCCTCATGGTATTCCAGAGGTTTTCTACAAATGTTAATTTCTAAAATTTAAGTCATTTCATGACTTTGAAACGTCATTGCTGTGGGTCAATTTAATAGCGTTGCCTGAAGGAGTTTTTTTTGGTCTTCAAATCTGTCATATTGCCTTTTCTTTGTTCTTTGAGGAGGTAGGCTTGCTTCATTCATGAAAGCCTGAAAGTGATGTTGGAACCAGCATTTACTCAGTGGTTCAGTCTTCCCCCGACAATATCCACTTTTATTTTCAAATTCAGTCATAGTGGCTGTGACACTTGCTACCCACTAAGACTTATGGAAAAAATTCCTGAAAAGCTCATTAACATTTCATAGAGCAGTGGTAATGAGTACCCTAAATTCCTTACCTAATCTCCATAGTACCTAAGGAGAACAAGGGTTGTTCTGGAGAAGCTCCGTGCTCTCGTCATAAGCTATCAGGGTCTTTCTTCATCTGTCTGTCAAACTGCTCTGCATATCTTTCCTTCTCCTCTTCCTGCTTTCCACCCTCATGTGCACCCTCAAATGGGTATAATTTAAAACAGAAGTGTTTCATGATTTATTGCATTTACTGAATGGTTTTGTGTTTCTTGTTCTCTAAAGAAATACTTGTGTCCAATGTTTTATATTTTCCTCTGCATTTTAGTTTTAAGTTGTATTTCCTTTTCCTACAGCTTCTGATTTTCCTCTCTCCTCTTTCTTTCTCTCTCTTCTTTTGCCTTCTCTACATCTTCTTGGACCCAGTGATTCTGGAGAGAAAACATGCTTCCTATTTTCCCACTTACTTGGTTTGAGTACCTGGTTACTCGGGATATTGTAAAATTCTATTCCTTAGTTTGGAAATGAAGAGCTCTGAAATGTGCACCAATGAATTTACATTCCACTTTCTAAGAACTCTGAGGATTCAAAAGGCTTTTTGTGGGTATTTTCCCAGAAGAATTGAAAATATCATACCACACGATGCGCTTCCATGTTTCTCGCAGCAAAATTTGTAATAGCTAAATCTTGGAAACAACCCAAATGCCCATCAACCGAGGAATGGATAAAAAAGATGTGGTGTTTTTATACAATGGGGTACTACTCAGCTATAAAGAAGGATAAACCTGAGACTTTTTTAGGTAAATGATTGCAACTTGAGACCATACTCATAAGTGCAATAAATCAGACTCACATGTGTAAATATTGTATTGTCTCCCTAGTGTAAGAAACTGAAAGAGTAAAGAAGATCCAAGATGTATGGTAGATATTGTGAAAGGGAAAGAAACTACTCAAAAGGAAAGAACAACTGAGATGGGAGAAAGGAGAAAACAAGGAAAAGAAAAGAAATATATATATATATATATACACACAAGATAGCTAAGATAATTATACTACTAATTGCTTTTAGTTCATTGAGGAGAACAGTTTGTGCTTACATTGTTTGATCAGTTTTTCATGCTTATATTTTGTAATCTGAGCAAACTACTTTGGATAATATATGCAATATATTAACCATTGTTAATTTTCTATTGTTATGAAATTCTGTATGATTGTTTTTGTTTTTTCTCTTTAAAATAAAAATTGTTAAAATAGGCTTTTAGTACAGATAGGACAAAACTAGATACATTTGACTTTAATACTTCAGATTATTGTTATGTAGTTTATATTCTCTCTCACTTCCTCATAATTCTCTCTCTCTCTCACTCTCTCTTTTGGTACTGGGAGTTGAACTGAGGACCTCACACTTGCCAGGCAGTCGCTGTGCCGCTGAGCTACATCTCCGGCCTCTGTCATAATTCTCAATGAATGCAAATTGCACCTTTGTTCTTAGAAATCCATCTCTCTCTTTTTACATCAAATGCTTTCCTTTTTTTCTAAAGACAAGGGAGCATCTCTGAAGCACGGCTATGTGGGGCAAAACTGACACTTACCTTGTAGGCTAACCAAATTACAGCCTGCTTTTCCCTGATGAAGTTATCACATTTCAGGGGCATTGTTTTGCTTGTGGTTTTTCACCGTCCCAGTTTCAATTTTTGACTCCAGGTTTGAGATTGTATTCCAACTGGACTATTCCTCAGCATTTTTTCTTTGTCTTTATACTTACAGGGATGTTTTGTTTGTCCTCTGTTGTCACAGCCAAGCTTGGACATGATTGTTAGGTTATGTACTTATGTATAAATATTTAATAAGATAAGTTAGACCAAATGTGCCAGAAGACATTTAACTACCCCCCCCATTCATTTTTTGTGTAGAGTCACAGATGGTTGCTTTATCTCAGATGTTTAGATCTAGAGGCCATTCCTCTGCAGTTTGCCTGATGCCATAAGGAAATGGAAGCTTTTGGAGTCAGTCTTGATTACCAAAATGGTAGCACCTCACAACAGATAATGCTAGACTCCTCTTCCTACTTTTTTTCTAATTATCCAAATTCCTCTAAGCCAGAGGGTTTTAAGTACATGATTGTGTGTTTTTAAAGAAAATATTATGGATAAAGACGAATGTTCTCAAGTCAGGAATAACAATTAGTACCATTCATTAATCAGGGAACATGTTTTGACTCTGGGTCCTGGCTAGGAAATATAAACTGTGAAAGTCACACACATATATGAACCTCAGGTAAATTTATGACTTGTCGGTCTTTTAAGGTTAAATTCTTAACCCCAAATTGGGACTGGCTTTATATGTAGAGTCCAGCACATTCCTCTGGGCCACTGAGCAGGCCCCCTCCCCAGCCCTCTGCTTAACAGCAGCTAATGGTCTAATGAGGAAGAAGGATTTCTGCCTCTTATCAGCTACAGAAAAAGCAACAGGAAGGTTTGTATACACAGTTTAGGTCGAAACCTAAGTTTTTGAGTCAAAAAACCCCCAAAACTACAAGGTCAGTTAAAAACTGCAGATGTGTGGTGTCTCTACAATTATCAATAGCTGTCAGTAAAGGATCTAGACCCTTGAATTCAAGAAAATAGTAATTGTTGTCGAAAGTATGAACAGTCTAATTAGTTTTGCTAACAGTTCTTTCCTTCGTTGTTTAGTTCTTTTATAAATAGCCTTTATATAGTCTTTAATGAGCTTTTACTTTGTGCCTGGAGGTTGTTTTGGTCTTGTGGGGGTATTTGATTGTCAGATGGTGATGATGAAGGCAAGAATATTTATATTTTGGCTCAAACTTAGGTGGGGGCTGCCAAATAACGGCAAACAAGTATCTACTACTACTTTTGTTTCTTTTTAAACTGGGTTTTTGAGTGTATATGCATTCAACTTGCTGTGGAATCAGAGAAAGCTTTGTGCCGCTTCATTGTTGTACTGACTTTTTCTTAAAGGAGAAATTGCCAGTACCACGTCTCAGATCCACCTGGAATCCAGGTTCAAACTCACATAGAATAAATATGTCAGGGCATTCAGTGCCCATTATAGTGAAAGCCCCTTGACTTTCATCTTCCTTTTTTGTACTTTTTCAGAGACAATAATGAAAACTTCTTTTTTTCAGATTCCATTGTGTTATTGAAAATCCTATTTACATAAACAGCCATTGTTGTGGCTAAGGGAAGAATGTGGGGTCCCATTCTTTAGCTCCTTGTGTATCTTTGCTAAGGCTACTCTAAATAGAGGTAATGACTGCAGTCTAAGCAGCTTTTCTCATTTAGGTAAGCAGGGCGGTTGGAAATTTCAGTTTGCTAGATAATTGAGTCTCTTCTTAATTATTCCAGGCATGCAGGTTGTTCTCTTTATAGTAAAAACCCTAAAAATCTAGTAATCTTCTCAGGCATTCGTTTGGTAATAAAATCCTGTGCATTTTCAGGGTTAATTTTTATGACAATTGTGTGTTGCCTTCCTACCCCCATCCATCGAGGAAATTCTACTATCTTTTAGGACCTTGATTTCCTCACAGCTGCCAAAACACACTTTAAAAGTATATATGTAAAGATGTTGCCAGAATTACTGGATCTAGAGGAAATATAAATGTATTCAGATTCATGCTCATTACACAACTTTCATTTACAGTTTTTAGTAGCCTTGTCATATTTTTTGAAAATCACGTGCTTGACTTTGCCAGACTTGGTTTTCTACTTTGAATGAAAAACTGAATATTAGCAGTAGTGCAGCCTAAGCATCCTCTGTTCTGTCTAAAAAAAAAACCTCAGGTCATCTGGTGTACAGGAGGAGGGGAGAGAGAAGAGGAGGAAGGAGGAGAAGAAGAAAAGAAGGGAAGAGAAGGAAAGAGAAGAGAAGAGAAACAGGCTCGGTTACCTTCACATCTGCTAGTCATTCCCACTGCTGTGACTTCAATTCAGCAAGTTTTTATTGAGCACCTGTGGTGGGGGTGGTGCTAATAATCGTTAACATTTATTGAGCCAGTCACTGTGCTAAGCCTTTTATGGTCAGTATCCCACTTAATTCTCATAACAGCACTACCAGGTTGTAGTAGTATCTCTCCCATTTTACAGATGAGAAAACTGAGGTTTAGTAACTTGTTCAAGGTCAAATATCTATGAAATGAGTGAAACCTACTTAGTGTGGTTCCAGAGTCATGTTCCTGACCATTACTCTTGTGATGGGCTCATATTTTTAGGAAATATGGTCCTTGCTGGGCGTGGTGGCACACGCCTTTAATCCCAGCACTCTGGATGTTGAGGTAGGAGGAGCATTGTGAGTTTGAGGCCAGCTTGGGCTACAACGCGAGCACAAAGCAGACCTGAGCTACATAGTGCGACCCTGCCTCAAAAAACTAGGGCCGGGAGTTTGGCTCAGTGGCTTAAGTGCCTGTCTGGCAGGTGCGAGGTTGTGAGTTCGATCCCCGGTGCCACAAAAAAAAAAAAAAAAGAAAAAAAAAGGAAATACGGTTCTCTTGAAACTTGTTTTGAGACACTGGTATGTGTGAAATTCTAAGGTTCTAAAGTCAAATACTTTGGTCTCTCTGCTGTGGGTAGGGAAATAGACATGCAGAAAGAAGATAAAGGCTATGCAGGGAGGGCCTTGAGGGGAAAGCCCTTGAGGGGAAGGAATGATGGCAAGAACAGTGGTTTGAACTTGTGGGGATGCTGCATCCTGAATGCAGACAGCATCCAGCTGTCGCACGTGGGCTTTTCTTTTCCTATTTAGTGAAGGTCGTCCTTTCAGTTGACCTGCATTAGCGATTGCACCAACCTGTTTCCATTGCTGTCTCAGCCCATAATAGCATTAGCTACTTTGAAAGCATCACTTATTAGACATGCACAGTCAGGAGGGCTTGGGATCATTGGTCCCATAGTTCCCGTGCCACTATTTCTCCTTTATTTCAATTCTCCTTAAAACAAGGGTAAAAATTAAATGAGGTAGATATTCCTGAATCAAATTACTGTGTCTCAGGAGCTAAAGGCAGGTCATATAAGAATAGCAGTCCGCAGGCTTGGCTGGTTCAGCTTGATCTGGAGTCCTCCTGGTACTGCCCCTTAGAGCCCACATTGGACTCTGGAGAGCTCTGTGTCTGAATCACCGATGGCTTGATGACAGAAATGAAGTTACTATTAGCACTTTTTTAGTTTTTCAGTAAAATCATGGAAATGGAAGGAAAATCCCCAAATCACCTGTTTGGATAATTTATTTTTGTTTTTCATAGCTCCTGAAGAAAGCAAGGAGGAAAAATAATTCACTACTGAACATGGTTGAAAAGTCTTTTATGTGTTGCATTAATAACTTAGATTTCCCTCACTTTGAGGGTTCAGAAAAAAAATGAATTTACCGATCTTTGTATGTGTTCGAAACAATATTCTTTAGTTACCACCTCAGCTCACCGAAACCATCCTGTGTCTCCAACTTTCTTATAGTTGGTATACAATGTTTGCTTGCTAACTCCCTTCCTGTGCATTTTCTCCTCCATTAAACCTCTTCTACAGAAAGGGGTTGCCACCAAATCTAGACTTCAGTAACATGCCGGAGGAGGGCCAATTACTGAGGATTTTGATTCCTATTACATGAGAGTGGAAAGAGGAGGAGGAGGAGGAGGAAAATCTGTCGTCCTCAGTTCTTCAGATACTCAAGTTCTAACACAACAGTGTATGAACAGAAGTATATTGAAAATAGATAAAATTACTGGAGCATTTACACAGCTATTCCCCAAGATGGCATAAATGCCACAGCACTGGAGCACGACACTGTAGACACTCAGATAAGCCGAAGGATGGGGAAAAGGAAAAGATCAATAATGGTGCTTCCTACTCAGGGATCAAGACTGAGTGTTTGATTTTCTTTTGGTTGCATTTTGCTCTGGTGCAGTGTGTCTGTTGTACTAACAAGGCAACTGACTCCCTTTTCCACAGGTTCCTATCATAGAGGAAGTGGAAAGATATAATAGAGGGCACAGATTATTTACAGTGGCTGAGAATGTAATTACAAGGTGCAATGGCTTGAAACTGAAATTTAGGTTAGCCATTAGAGCTGGGAGAAGCATCTTAACAGTAAGGGCAATTGGGCATCGGAAAGATTTGCCTGGGAGCTGGTTAAACAGCATCTCCAGAAATGCTGAGGACTAAGGCAGGGGTAATGTGAAAAGAAACTGAAAATCTGTGTTGAACTGGAGACCCAGGCTGATAGGCATCTTTCATTATTGCTTGGCTTCACTTTGTGATTACTTAATTACTGATAGCTTGAAACAGTTTTTTTTGTCGTGCACCCAAAATATGCCTTATTTATTGAGCGTAAGAAAACAAATGCCTTTGAGCAGCAAAAATGAGGTATTCGGATTGATCTGAACATCCTCTTAACTGATTTTCTGGAATATGGACCAACAACGGAAGGAGTGTTATGTTTTGCTTCTGCAAGGCCTCTTCCTCCTTATAATACGGGACTGCTGTTGTTTAAGTAATATTTGGGCTCTGTCAACATTACTTTCTCAGGAATTACCCTAAATAAAATTTGGTTTGGGTCTCTGTTCATCATTTTCTTGACTTTTTTCTCCTTTTTTTGACATGTCCCCCAGTCCCTGGACTGGGTCCCCTCTCCCTCTCCCACCTCTTTCTTTTCCAGTGTTGGAGGAAGATGCCAAGTGAATTCTTTAATCTTTAAGCATTACTCAAGGCATGTTGCATTTTGAGAAAATGGTTTAAAGTTAGTAGTAACTTACCCTGATGAAACATGTAGACAACCCTACCAGATGCTTTTACTGTGGAGTAGAGGGGAGGTAGGTATATCAGTTTCCTAGGGCTGCCATAACAAATTACCTCGAATTTGGTGGCTTAAAACAACTGAAGTTTGCTGGGTGTGGTGTAGCATGCCTGTAAGACCAGCTACTTGTGAGGCCAGGGGAGGATGATGTTAATTTTGAGTCCAGCCTGGGCAATTTAGCTATACCCTGTCTTAAATAGAAATAAAGGACTCTGTGTGTGTGTGTGTGTGTGTGTGTGTGTATGTTTGTGTGTGTAACTCAGTGATAGAGTGCCCTTCAGTTTGATTTCCAGGAGCACAAAAAAGAAAAGCAACTGAAATTTTTTCTCTCAATTCTGGAGGCCAGAAGGCCAAAATAAGGGGTCAGTAGGCCTGTGCTTCTTCCACAGTCACTGGGAGAGATTTTTTCCTGGCCTCTCCCAGCTTCTGGTGGCTTATCTTCTGTGGCTGTATCACTCCAATCTCTAGCCCCATCTTCACATAGATGTGTCTGTCTGTGTATCTCTTATAATGACACGTCATTGATTTTGGGTGCACCCAGATAATCCAGGATAACCTCCTCTTTCCCTGCTTAAGCTTAATGACATCTACAAAGACCATTTTTCCAAATAAGGTCCATTCACAAGTTGGGGGTTTAGGACATAGATGTATCTTTTTAGGAGAAACCATTCAACCCACTGTAGAAAAGAAATTGTTGGGAATTCTCGAATCATACCAACTTACCAGAGCTCTCTGCTGTAAGTTTAAGTGTTTGAGGAGTGCTTAAAGTTCATCGTAAAATGCCAGTATGTTTCCTGAGAGTGATGTGAGTGGCAACTGCTGTTAACCCATTTTCTTTTTAAATTTTTTATTAGTTCATGTTTCCAGTACGTAACGAGTGTATTTATTGTGGGGAGTTGGTACATGTTCATGATATATCTTGACTATTTTTTTTTCGTCCCCTATTCTTCCCATCTCTCTTTGTTCCTTTTAACTCTTGGTCCCTTTCCCATTTACAAAAACTCTATTTACATTTTTCTTCAGTTCTTTTCTTCCATCCCCTTCCCCTTGCCCAGCTCCTCCTCTCCCTCCACCTCTTGTTCCCCTTCCTTCCTATTTTCTTTCATTTTGTTCTTTAATTTATATTTTGGGTTTCTCATATAAGGGAAATCATGTGATATTTAAGCTTGTGTGCCTAACTTATTTCATGTAGTATTATGATCTTAAATTGCATCCATTTACCTACAAATGCCTCAAGTTACCCTTCTTTATGGCAGAGTAGTACTCCATTGTGTATAGGCATCACATTTTCTTTATTCATTCACTTTGATAAAGGAGATCAAAAAGAACGTTAGAAAGTGGAAAGATAACCCGTGTTCCTGGATAGGCAGATCCATTGTAGTCAAAATGGCTATACTTCCAAAATGTATATATTGATTTAATGTAGTCTCAATCAAAAGACCAACAGCATTTCTCACAGATCTAGAAAAAACAATCCTAAAATTCATATGGAACCAGAAGAGAACCAGAATAGCAAAAGCAATCCTGGGTAACAAAAGCAAAGCAGGAGGTATCAGGGTCCCAGATTTGAAGTTATATTATAAAGTTACAGTAATAAAAACAGCATGGTACTGACACAAAAATGGACATGTGGGTCAAAGGAGCAGAATAGAGGAAACATAAACAACTCAAGGCACATTCAGCCATTTGATTCCTGACAAAAGTGCCATAAACATACCCTAGAAGAAAGCCTCTTTAGTTAGTGGTGCTGGGAAAATTGAATAACCACATACAGAAGATTGAATGTAGTACATATCACTGTATTTTAAGCTTAAATAAAAATGGATCAATATTAAAACACATTTTATGTTAAAACATGTAAAGTGTTAAAACAAATAATCTGAAAGATTAAACAGGTAAAATCCTTGATGACATAGGTTTAGGCAAGGATTTTCTGAACAAAACCCCAGTGGCACTAGACATAATACTGAAAATCAACAAACGGGATCATATTAAATTAGAAAGCTCACAGCAAAAGAAACAAACAACAGAATGAAGCGACAACATACAGCATGGAAAAAATATTTGCCAGCTATGCTTCAGGCAGAGGACTAACATCTAGAACATACAGAGAACTCAAAAAATTAGACCCCGAAAATGAGAGACCAATCAAAACATGGCAACTGAAATGAATAGACATTTCTCAGAAGAAGGAATATAAATGATTAATAAATACACGAAAAAATATTCAGCATCTCTGGCCATTAGAGAAATGAAAATTAAAACAACAGTGAGGAAAAAAGAAGCTCAGAGATACCATCTTATTCCAGAAAGAATGGCCACCATCAAGAAATCAAATACAGTAATAACAAATGCTGTCAAAGCTGCAGGGAAAAAGGAATGCTTCTACATTGTTGGGGGGAATATAAACTAGTACAACCACTGTGGAAATCAGAATTAAGGTTTCTCAAAATACTAAAAATAGCCATCCCATTTGACCCAGCTGTTCTTGGCTATGTATGTAGCACTGTGATATGATAACTTTAACTCCAAAGTGTGATACATACATATTCATGTTTATAGCAGCACAACTTATAATAACTAAATCTTGGAAACATCCTGTATGTCCATCAACAGGTGAATATTAACCCATTTGTCAGATGACTAAATTGAGGGCCTGGGAAATAAGACTGAGTTGCTCAAGTCATGCTGCATCAAAAGATGTGTTATGAAAAGACTGTTACATTATTCAGCATGAATTTTGTGTCTTACCTTGTGATTCATTTATTTGGTAACAAATACAACATTTTTCTAAACACTTTAGCCATGGGAAGGCAATTGCTGCTTATCGTGCACCAGAAAAGTAGGGATCAAGGTGATGGTGCACTTTTAATATACTGCAGATTTCCACCCAGTTTTTGGGATCTGTTGAAATATGAGCAATAGGGAGTTTCAGAAGCCAGAAACATCTGTGAAGCAAGAAACTCCTCTTGAGGTTCAGGTTTACTGAGTTTTAGGCAAAACATGGATGCAAAATGGTAAATGTATTATTTGTTACAGATGAGACATTCTCTGAAGAAATGCTGTCATATTTCCTTATAACCAAAAGACCAGTTCTGCCATTTATGGTCATGGGGCGTCTCTCTTCTGATGCTTTATCAGAGTGTGCCAGTGACAACCGTGGTGTGTAAATTAATGAGTTAGAGTATGGTCTTCATGGAAACATAGAGAAAGGAATTTTTTTTTGGAGGCAGGAGCTGAGACAGAGTCTTGCTACGTAGTTCAGGCTGGCCTTGAACTCACTAATGTAGTTCAGGCTGGCCTTGAACTCACTATGTAGTTCAGGCTGGCATTGAACTCACTATGTAGCCCAGGCTGGCCATGAACTCGTGGTGATCCTCCGGCCTTTACCTCCCAAGGAGTGCTGGAATTGTAGGCATGCACCACCACACCTGTCAAGTAGGGAATTTTAAAATCATCGGGTTCAGCTTCCTCCCTAGTATGGAAATTCCTTCTATGCTATCTCTGATATTAGTACTCAAATTATGCTTGAATACTTCAAGAGACAGGGAGCTTATTATGTATAATAGGAAACAGGCTCTTTTTGTAAACCATTTGTTCATTAATTCAACAAGCATCTGTGTGTTTACTGTTGATCAGACTCTTAATCATGTCAGGGAATACAGAGATAGCCAAATACAGTTCTGGCTCACAGAAACTCACAACTTAATAGTAGATTGCAAAGCACAGTGTTAGAGAGGTACACAGTGTGCTGCAGATTCTGAGGTGATAGCTCATAGGGTTTATTTAGAGGGGAAGGGAGAAAAACATTATGAAAGAGACACTTGAGGGAGACTTTATAGATGAGGTTTTAATGGCTGAAGCTAGGAGAAGAGCACTCTAGGGAGACGAGTAGCATGAGTAAAACAGGGAAGCAGGAAATGGAGGAATGTATCTGGGAAACATTAAATAAGAGTGTAATTTAATCCTCACAGTCACTTTGAGAGGCAGGTGCTGTCATCCCTATTTTATAGATAAGGAAGCTGAGGCTCAGAGACTAAGTAACTTGCCTGAGATTATGTGGCTGTTTAGTAGCCAGTGGCTCATGGTTTACACCCTCGTCTGCCTGATTTCAGAGTCCTTCCCTTTGCCATTACATGCCATCCTATCAGGAAGCTCTGTGTCATTAACTGGCCTCTGGAGGTGAAGAGACATGTAGAAGGGCGTGTGGTTATTACATTGGATGCAGTGCTATAAACCCGAGTTGCTGGTCTTGCCTTGGTCATGGATCCACATTCATGTATACTCAAGTGTTACTGACAGAGCCTTTCTGAAAGGGAAGAAGCTAATTTTCTGCCTTTTCATGTCCTCCCAGTGCCTAGATGGGAATGGACTTAGTGATCATTGATGGACCTACAACTGGAAAGCATCGATTCTCTAGCCCAGTCCATTAGAGAAAAACAGGACTGGATTTGGGAAAGTGCTTAGTTGAGTCACACAGCTGATTTGGTAGCAGAGCAGGTGACAGTGCTTTCTTCTCAAAGGAAAGAGTTCATTTCCCCTTGATGTGATTTCCTACACAGGGGGAGGGGCCTGGCACTTAGAATGGGGCTAGGGTGTTGAAATTCTCAACTATGCCTCAGGTCTGCTTATTTGGAGATTGTATCTGAAAAATAAAATTATACATCTTCTGAAATGCCAGATCTCAACTACTTCTCTGAGTAGAATAATAATTAGTGAAGGAGTGACTAGGGGAGACAGGGATATTACCTTCGCTTAAGTTTCTCTGGCAGAATTTTAAAATAAAAGGCTCTGCATCCCGGCTCTAGAGTGACTCACATTGTTCTCTAACCAATATTCATTTTATTAGGGACTGTCTTCTGATCAAAATAATCACGAATGTGTATGTGTAAATACTTACCACTTCTAAAAGTGATTCTAGTAATGTCAGTGAATCTGGCCTGGTTCCTTTAAAGTTGAAGTCTGTTGTAGTGCTGGCATTACCTCTAAGCGAGAAGGGAAAGTCATCAAGCCCAAATACAATGGGCCCTTTAGGCTGGAAAGATGAGGTCAGTCAAGGTTCCTTCCCTCAAGGAACCTAAATCTAGTTTTGAGAAGGCGTACAAATACAACTATGAGTCAAGTTAGACAGTGTAAAAAGTATGCTGTATTTACAAAGAGTAGGGAGTATCATGGAAATTCAAAAGACAGAAAGCTTTTGGAGTATGTCTCTTTCTCTTCCCAGGAACATTCCTCTCACTGAAAATCCATTCCAAAGCTCCAAATTCAAGGGAGGAGTCATTTTGTAGCAGGACTCATGAGTTAGTTTCTTCTCAGTGGTTCTTTAACTCCCTATCACTTTACTTTTCCTTCTAACCTTGCCAGCTTCCTTGACAGTGCCTGAACATGTCACCCACTTTTACACTACTGAACCCTTGCTCTATTTTGGGGGGGGGGGTTACTTAGGAAGTTGAATGACTTGATCAGAAATGGACGTTGGACGTATCTCTCTGGGGCTTGGGTGAAGAAAGGTAGGCAAGAAGACTAGATTGGCGGCTATGTCGCCCAAGTAAAAGGAAGTAATGTTGAAGAGGGAAATGATGAGAACCATTTAAAATGCAGAATAGGGGATTGGGTGACATTTGGCTACAGCAGATGAAAGTGAATAAGGTGTGCAGAGTGAGGTTTCTAATTAGTTTTGGAGTCCATTTCCTAGACCAATCTGTGAACTCCAGGGTAGAGAGCGTATCTTGTTCATTATTGTATTCTGTGTGTTGGGCATAGTCCCTGGCCCACAAAGTAGGCATTCAGTGAAATGTTGGATGAATGAATCATTCACCGCTTTGGCAAGCTGAATATAATCAGTGAATTTGTATTCCCAGAGCACATGTTGACTGCTGGTTGGAAAGGTGGTCCAGAAAGAACCTCTTTGTGGGAGAGTGTAGTGATCTGGGGATTCAACTTTTAGCAGGCATGAAATGATAGGCAGTTAATTGAGAGTTGGCAGGAAAGATAAAGGTAATTCATTCTTTAATTCTGAACCCTAGAGAGCGGCTTATCTCCAGGGTTGCTGTAAACTCCCAGTAGGCCAGTGTGGTGGCAACATTTTGGCCTGCCTTTTACAGAAGCAGAGTTTGTGGTGGCCCCAGGCATGGTCTTTGATTTAAAGTCTGAACTCCTGAAATCCATGTGCTATGCCCTCTGCAAGGTCATGTTCTTTCAGGCTAAATAACAGAGAGTAACCTTCAGCTGGGCTCCCTAAAATGATTTCCTCCATCAGCAATCATCTCTTTCCCCACTGGTTGCAAATGCACACATTTCTTTCATCTGTATTCCTATCTTGATTAGTGAGAAATTAATGAGCGTGTAAGATTTGATTTAGATAATAATTAATTAGGGGAAAAGGTGGTATTCTAATAGCAAGTCACTATTACATGCTAAGGAAATTAGTTAATATTTTGGAATAGTAAATTGACTTGTCGTCCATTTTAAAAAGAACCTTTAAAAATGCCTGACATAACTTTTTGGTTCATCAGTACAGCAACCTGTACTTAATCCTTTGGGTAATTTTCATAGGCATGTATTATTTTCCGTGTAAGTCATGAAGCAACCCGTTTGGGGTGTCATTAATTCTTTTGTTTCATATTACTTTAATGATACTATTATGTTATTATTTTCAGCACATTGTACCTTTGTTAGCAAAAAAAATCTGCTATTCAAAAAGCAGACTTTGGCAGTGAAATGTGTCAAATCATCATATATGCATATATATGGAAAAGATTTCAATTTTCATTGTTACTGAGCCCTGACAATGCATTCTTTTCTGTTCCTGTTTGAATATGCTTTGTACGCTCTTAGAAAAGTATAAGGATCAAGGTCTACATTAATACTTCTTCTCTTCTTTAATGTGCTTTTTAATGCGATTTTTGACAGTTTCTTGTCATTAGCTAAAATTGCAGTCTAGTAAAATAACCAACATATAGAGCATAATAAAGGTAATTAGAGAATGGGAGGACTGCAAGTGACCTTGAGGGGTTATTTAGTCCATTTCCCAATTTCGAGCCTATGACTAATCTTCCTAAACAGCACTCTTCATCATATTATGCTTCTACTTGAGAATCTCCAGTGGTCCATTATTTCCTCCGGGGTCAAGCTCACAGGACTCTGCCTGCATTCACACCCCTTCAGATGTGGGCCTATCTTACCTGATAAGCAAACTATTCCCCAGGAAGGTTGGCCTCACTGCACTACTCCACTGGTGCCAGACACATTTCACCTCTCGGCCTCTCTAAATCCTTCCTATCCTTAGCGATTTAGCTCAAGCCCCATGTCTTCCTAGAAGATATCTTTGACCCCTTAGAGCCTCTGGTGCACATTCTTTTATCTAGTGAATAGTGTCTGTGTTGCATATTTTAAAAATCAATTTATGTATGTTGCAAATAATAAAGTGCACCCACTGTAAGTGATGAGTTTTGACAAATCTGTATACCCATGTAACCACTACTCCAATATAGACTATTTCCATCACCTCGGAAAATTTACTGCATATTTTGGCACATAACCGTATACCAACTTTAACTGTTCTCTAGCTATTTCGGGGTGTGAAAGTCTGGTCTTTCATCATGAGTTTACTTTTTATTTGTTTAATTTTAATTAACCCATATTGAATATTTACTTTGTATTATGAAGGCTAAGAGGTTTACATGCATAATCTCACTTAATCCTTGAAATGACCCTATAAAGTAAGAACTATCGATAATCTCATTTAATAAACAATGGGCAGAAAAGGATGCAGAGGCTGAGTCACCTACGCATGCTCAGTTCGCCAAGTGGCAAGGTATGAGCTAAACTGTAAGCAACTTGACTTGAGGACCCCCAAGTGCATTTGCTCTTTCCTGCCCACTGGTGCCTAGGATGCTGCTGATCTTTAGGTCATTAATACTAACTGACTTGGAATAAATTCCAGCAAAATGGATGCATACACATTGTTGACGTTCCTCTTACAACTATGGCTAGGGCTCAGGCCCAGAATGGAGTCTCCAAGTGAGTGTGGTGAGGCTAGAATTTCATAGCCAAGAAAAACTGAAGTCTCAGTCCTGATAGAATTGGCTAAGGAAAACCAGGGACAATCTAAAAATCTGGTCTTTAAATGGAGCTGACAAAGCACGAGAGCTGGGCTCAAAGGAGAGTCTGTGATGAGAGTCCAGAAGGCTAGGCCTTAGGTAGTCAAGCCCAAAGAGATCCCCCAATGTAAGTGTATGCATCCAAAGAGAACTTTCTGTGAAATGTGTGATTAGTTCCAAGAAGGGAGGCAAATGGCAAAGATGCCAAGTTTGAGTGCACATGGGAGCCATTCCCCAGAAGAAAAGCTTCCGTAGTTCAAATATTGCCTTTTCCGTCATAGATCTCTGAACTGGGCCCAATATGTGAGCCAGGCATCATCTCAGAAGAACTAGAAATAACATTCCCTCATAGTTCCTTTAAGTAAAACATGTGTTTGTGTATTTCAAGCTGTTTGGACATTGGTTTTCATGATATTTTCCCAAGATCAAAGTTAAGCACGCAGATGTTAGGTTTTCAGGGTTATCTGTTTTTTACTCCCTCTCTTTGGATACAGATAGACACAGAGTTCTTACCAGTGTTCTCGATCTGTCGCCCTCATTAATTCAACAGTTTGTGCACAAGGCTGAATGGGATTGCCAGGCCATCCTGAAGGAGGTGGGAGTCATTTTTTCTTCTTCAGGAATTTACAATCTAGGAGAGATTACAGTATGAAGGTACTTTTTAATCCTTCAAAATAAATGGGAACTAGCAGCTCTGTAATGACTTCAGTTATTTTTTCAGCATCTGGGAATGCAAGTTATTAAGCCTTAAAAAGCTGAACCTTTCTGGCTCATTTGAATAGGCAATCGCTAAGTCTTCTCCTTCTCTCTATCCTAGGCAATATTGCTTGTTTTTCTTCCCATTTCCCCACTGAATTCCATTTTTACAAAAAAACAAAAATAGGAGCACCCCTCTTTGATGAGTGTGATCCACAATTTCTTTTTCTATTTAATAAAAGGGCCATTTCCCTTTAACCTTCTTTTTGTCCCTCATATACTTAGAGAATGATTTCTTGTTTACCATGTCGTTTGTTAGTTACATTGTATTACTTGAATTGACTTTTTGGATTTTATTCATACAACTGTAGTAGTTCTCAGTGCACTTTCTTTAGTAATTTACCTTTGGTTTTATTTTTTGTTTATCCCTTTTGAGATTCAGTTCCCTGGATGATTCTTTGTTCAGTTGATGAATATTCCCTCTTAATTTTTTTTCTCTGTATCTTCCTGTTTTGTTTCTTTCATGAAGATGTTCATGTCATTGGAATGGTTGTATTTCACTATTTTCATTTATTTAGGCATGTCTACCTTTCTATTCTGTTTGTTTTGTTTTTTTGTACCGGGGATTGAACTCATGACCTCACACTTATCAGGCAAGTGCTAGAACCGCTGAGCTAAATCCCCGGCCCTCTATTCTGTTTCGTGGGTATCTTTTTTGTTTTGTTTTTTTGAGATAGCATTTTCTTATGTAATTCATGCTGGCCTTGAACTCACTATGTAGGCCAGCCTGGCCTTGCTTTCCTGGCCATCTCTCTGCCTCAGCTGCTCCTGAATGCTGGGATTACAGGTATGTACCACCACCCTTGCTTTGTGGGAATTTTTAAAAGCTGATCAGGGAGTTATATTAAACTTACTTAAAATGAATTTTTTTCACTTAGGTATGTATTTTTCGTCTCCTTTGCAAATCTTGAGTTCTTATCAGTTTATGGATGTTTTATTTCCACAAGTCTGTAGCTAACTTTTAGCCCCTAGATCAGTTGTACTGGCTTATTGATTAGTTAGGCAGTGATACCTAAAGGAGGGTAAATATTGCTGTATATACATTTATATTTGGATATGACATATATTTATTCATGACATTTCACATGTTTTTTTGAAAAGTTCTCATGCTTGCTTAGGCTGCACATGTACTAAAATTGGAAAAGTTCTCATTTGAGATTTTAGTCCTTTAAATATTTTTGGCTAACCCGATTATTGAGGTGATAGTTGTTTAAACACTGATGAGACTTGACCAATTTACGGAAAGGGCACACAATACAAGCTCTAAGTGACTTTATGGCTTATCACATCAAAGGCAGACTAAACGGTGGTAATTCAGAGTCATTCTTGAGCTTCTGATGGTACACTGGTAATGTTATCATATTAGATTTTAGCAATTCACAAAACCTCACAGAGCGTAGATTTTGGCCCTGTTTTTTTATAACTCCCACTGGCTAGAGCTGGTGCAAATTGGAGCAGTATGAGAGCCACCTATTCTGCCGGATAAACTCACCAGTTCTGCAAACCTGAAAGTCATCACCAAGGCAAATTTAGGAACACAAAAGATTTTATCTATAACAATTAATTTTATAAACTTACGTTACCACAGAGATTGTAAACGCATACTACTTAGGCCTTGGTTTACCACGAAAACTTTGCTAAATGGACAAGAACTTAGTACTTGGAAAACTATTTGCTATATAGGATTTTTTGTATCTATGTGTGTGTCCCACCCAACCTTGCTGAAATTTAGATTAGCCACTCTTCCCCAAGGGAACTCTTTCCCTTCTTGGTCCAGTAAACTGCATCAGTTTCTACTCCTAGAATAGCACTACAGTTTGTAACTTCATGTAGAAAGAACACAGTGAGCTTGAACTGTTTCTGCTTTTTTTCATTTTCTGAAGATAATCATAAAGCCTTTAAAGCTTAGACCATATTTAAAATCGGTTTAAGGCTTGTATATGAGATTGACGTTTATAGGAGATAAATCTGAACTCTGTGTCTCCAGACCCCAAATTATATTTTGACATTAAATATCACCTTTCCATCCAGGACCATAAATTGCAGTGCTGGATTAGGTTTGGTGATGTGTATTATCTGTGCTCTCCTTTTCTACTTTTGTCAGCAGCTCCCTTGAGAAGGGGGAATGGAGAGCTTGCAGTCAATACCCAGAGAAGTCATGTGAGACCACAGTTGATGAATTTCATTCTTAAATGAAGAAAAGAAAAATTAGACACATATGTTAAGGGTGTGATTAACTGGAATTCCTAGGCAATTAGTGTAGTAGTAAAAAGAAACTTTCTAGTAACTTAGGGCTAGCTAGTCTCCTTACTTTATTTAAAACTACAATTTTCAAAAAGCTATCTAAAATGTCTGAATATGGATTTATTGACCCTTACTTTCCTGAGGACCTCAGAAGACTTTAGGAAAGTTATATTCCATATACACATTTTATCATCTCACATAGGTATGTTGCTTTATTGTGCTCATTTGCATGATTATGTATTTATGTCTGTTACTTGCTTTAGACTGTGAGCTCCATGGGTACAGACAACAAGTCTCTCTCATTCAAAGTTGTTCCTCTAGCATATAGCATAGTACCTGGCACATAAACATTATGTTGGACTCAGTCTTCTGTGAAGCAGGTGCCAGTTGGATTAGCATCTAAATCCAATGTGGAATTGGATTCACAGTAGCTTTACTGGGGAAATACTTATGAAGGCAAATGGATAAGGTAATGAAGGAGGCTGCACGAGCCATTTGAGGATAGAGTAGGTAATATTTCTGTGGAGTGGAGAGGAAAGGAAGAAAAGTGGAGTAGGAAGAATCTTCGACTATCCTGTAGTTTTAAAACAGTTTTGGCAAGATTGGTGGGGAGCCCTCAAACCAAAGTTCCCGGTGAATAAAGTCTTCTGTCTCACAGGACTCTGTATCTTTGCTGTGCTCACTCACTGGTTGAGAGCAGGCCCTATGGACTGTGGCCTTTGTACAGTGTGGTGTTGAAATCAGAGAACAGCAGCTGAGGCTAATAATCAATTACTCCCCACCGCAGGAGAGCTGAGGTGCACATTTTCACGGTCACCATGGAAGTAGCTCAGTAAATGCTTATTGAAGAGAGAATTTGAGTAAAACAGAAGTTTCACAGTAGAAGAATATGTGCTTAGCGACTCTGAGGCCCTAGGTTCAATCCCCAACACTAACAAACAAAAAGGAGTTGCAGAAAGGAGTGAGATTGGACTTAATATTAGTTGAACTTTAATATTTGCTAACATTTCTTGTTGCCTTATGAAAAAAGTCTTTGCCTATCCTTTCTCAAAGCAGACAAGTCCTTGCTGTCACATTTCACCCTATTTCTTATCTCCCTCTGCTTGCTTTATAAAAAATAAAATAAAATTTAATGGCATTATTGAACTATAATTGATACATAGTAAGCAACACATATTTTAAGGGTACAGTTTGACAATTTTGACGTTTACCCACATTCAGTCATCATTATAATAAAAATAATGAACAGAACAGTGTTCCTGAGTTTCCTCGCTAACCTCGTACTGCTTTCCTCTGATCCCCTTCTTGCTTTCCTTCTTTCCCTGCTAACCACTAAACTGCTTTCTCTCACTGTACATTAATTTCTGTTTTGTACATCTTTGATGTACATGGAATCACAGAGTGTATACTTTTCTCTGATCTGGCTTATTTCACTTAGCATAATGCTTTTGGTGTTTATCCACGTGGTATCAAGTATCAGTACTTCATTTTTATGGCTAAATAGAACTCCATTGTATGGATATGCCACAGTTTGTTTTCCCTTCCTTTGTTTTATTTTCTCTTTAGTGTGCATCATCATTTGACATTATGTTTATATTTTCATTTGTTTACGGCCCCCTGGAATGTAAACTCTGTGAGCTCAGGGACTTTTGATTTGTACATTGTTACAATCATTGTGAGTGGCATATAATATTGTTGAATGAATAAATAGATGTTGAATGATTTACATTTTGCTCCAGACCTTTAGTTGAAACAACAAAACATAACATTGGTGTAATACTGATATTTTGATTAGTTATTCTGAAATGCAACATAGAGTTGGCCAGACATACATTTCATTTGGAAAGAACTGGAATCTTAAAAAATTGTTTCTTGATTATGTTCTTATTCATAAATCATGATCAGGAAAAATAAATTATAGGAGTGAAGATTGATCTTTTAACAGACAAATATCGGTGTTCAATGGCTATATTGGGTGCTATAAATTAGTTTATGCAGAATTTATGAGTCAAACCTAGGCAATTAATTCTGATGGTTACTCAAAAATAATCAGTTATAAGAACAACTGGAGGAAAACAGGGATTAATTGAGATAAACACTAATTTTGAATAATCAAGATTTTACCCTATTTTGAAAGAAATGCATTGTTTTGCCATTTGCTTTTGTGTGCGTGCATGTGTGTGAGACAGAAAAAGATTCTGCTTACTGAAACATGAAAACCTTGTTTGTTTCAGGATCAGATTTGCAAGTATGTCTCCCAAAGGGCCCAACATGCTGCTCAAGAAAGATGGAAGAAAAATACCAACTAACGGCTCGATTGAACATGGAGCAACTGCTTCAGTCTGCAAGTATGGAGCTCAAGTTCTTAATTATTCAGAATGCTGCGGTTTTCCAAGGTGAGTTCTGGGTGTCATTTTAGATATGTTGCTCAATGGCATCATTATTTGGGCATGGGACTTTCAAATGTTAACTGAAATTTATAAAATACCATAGCAGCATTAATGCTTGATATAAAAAAAAATCTCCCAGTGAAAGATTCTGGTAAGCAGTTTTTAGAGAGGCTTTATTTCAATCTTTGGAAAAATGCATTGTCAAAAATCATTGTCCAAGGACAGTCTATTTACCTGTATGTGAGGTGTGTAAATCTCTACAAAAAGACTAACTGGTAAGTTATCTCTGCTGATCCATAACACTGGTTTTTAAAAAACAAAATTTCCTTGAATTCCAAGCCCAGTTTTCACCAGGGGTGAATTAGATACCTGTAGAATATGTGCAAACTCCTTCTGACCACTAGGACCATTCCATTTGATAGGGAGAAACTGGCTTGTTGGCCAGACATTTTTCCATTTGTGTGAGTGGTTGTGTCTCCCCTCCTTATGAGTTTCAGTTCACGTCGTGCTTATATGTGGCTGTGAAAGCTGCTCTGGCATTACCAGAATGGGCAGAAAATTACATTGTCCCTCCTTAGAGCTACATCACAGCAGCATGGGGAGGACCCCTCAATTTCAAAGACCTAACTAAGAATGATGATGCCCATGATAGTGATAGTGATAGCGATAGCAAGAAGCACTTAGCTAGTACTAGATGCTCGGTACTCTTTTAAGTGCTTTGCATGTATTAATTGACTTTATACTTATGCTACGAGTAGCTGTTGGTATCCCCATTTAATTTTTTTATTATTATTTTAGCTACCTTAAAATATTTTTATTAGTACATGTTTGTAATACATAATGATCATAATGTGAGTATCTCCATTTTAACGGATGAAAAGTGAGGACAGAATGATTAAATAACTTGTCCAAGGTCACATAATTATTAAGTAAATCATGATAGCAAAATTTGAACCCAGGTGACTGGACTGTTAGAATTGACGCTTGTAACTACTTCACTAGGCTGCCTCTTTTGAGTGGAAAAATTAGTTATGGATGTGGGAACTTTTATCCTTTAAGCAGACAAAATCAACTGTCATTTTCTCGTCCTGCAAAGAGAGGTTTGGGGCCAAATAAGAAAATAATGCTTCTGACTATTTGATGTTGTAAAGCTTAAGATTTATGGCACTTTTACAAGAATTAATCTCTTTGAATTGTTAGGTGGGTTGATTATAGCTTATTTAGTGTATTACAATAAAATTCCTAGAATTAAGTAAGAAAGTTATTCACACTAGCCAATAAAACATACATTCATAAGTTTCTTGGGTCAAAGCCTCAGGGAATGCTAGGTTGATTATATGAAGTACATTATATAAGCTTGAAGTGTTCGTTAATCTATTTATGCAGTCAGACTCTTGTGAAGAGTTGATTGAGACTAACAATTTGGTGATAGAATGAATAATTTAAGCTGATTTTAAAAATACATATACCATTCCTGTACTTCTTAGATTGGTTTAGAGTTGATCTATTGGCTAAAAGTGGGGTACTAAGAAGTGATGAGAATTGAATTGAAGTGGAGTTCCGCATCTTAACTTTGGGGTATCCAGGTGCCTTTTTAGAATAAAATATCAGTGATTAATTTAATTTCTAGAATAACTAAGTCCTCAGATGTTATCCAAGAACCATTACCTGGATGAGGGGATTGGGGAGTGATGGCATTGGTATTCTAGGATGCAGAGTAACTGTTATGGCTGTCCATTGAAGGTCCTGGGTGTCAGCACTGATGTTTCTTTCCAGCCCTGTACTTTATATATTGTGTTTTCTAGGGCTGGAACAGTGTGATGACCAGGAAAGAGCAAGTTCTAACAATGTTTTTTTTTTGTTTGTTTTTTTTGTTTTTTTTTTTGCGGCACTGGGGATTGAACTCACAACCTTGTGCTTGCCAGGGCAGGCGCTTAAGCCGCTGAGCTAAACTCCCCAGCCCTGGTTTTTTGAGGCAGGGTCGCACTATGTAGCTCAGGCCGGCCTTGCGCTCGCGTTGTAGCCCAAGCTGGCCTCAAACTCACAACGCTCCACCTACCTCAGCCTCCTGAGTGCTGGGATTAAAGGCGTGCGCCACCACGCCCGGCTCTAACGATGTTTTTTGATTGGATTAGATTCTAGGTCATGGCTGCCATAACACGGAAGGTGAACATTTATCAAGTGAACAGAAGGTAGAAAGTGGGGACAACACCTGCTAGTTGTTTTCTCTGTCTCTTTCTCTGTCTCTGTGTGTTTCTCTCTGTCTCTCTCTGTCTCTGTCTCTGTCTCTGTCTCTGTCTCTCTCTCTCTCACACACACATACACAGACACAGACACACACACCTTTCTGGAGTTGTGGGAACAGGTGAGAAAACTAGGGCCCAAGGACTAGCCACGGAACATGGAGGTGCTAAATGATATCTAAACTGACTCTTGCTGGCACATTCAACCTTGTCATTATTTGTATTTATTCTTTGTCTTATTACATTCCCTTTTCTTTTCCTTTTCCCGTTTCACTTAAAAAAGTAAGTCCTATAAAAAAATAAATCATGACCCCATTTGTATCATGTGTGGAGAGACTTTACCCACAAATCCATTCTGTGACAAGCATTTGGAGAGAGAGGACTTAAAACCAGAGGCCACTATGAGATGATGTATAATCAGTTGCTATGAAAACAGCGTATCTACTTCCTTCCTTTTTCTTGTGATTACTTATTATTCAAATGAATTGCAATAGGGGGGCATTACTGTTTTTCCCCTAAAACCCACCTGGTAGACCAGATTATTGAGAA
Organism: Dasyprocta punctata; assembly: GCA_004363535.1. Lineage (NCBI taxonomy): Eukaryota > Metazoa > Chordata > Mammalia > Rodentia > Dasyproctidae > Dasyprocta > Dasyprocta punctata. The sequence goes on along the minus strand of RJWM01005430.1, from coordinate 52,416 downwards.
AATTACCCTGTTACTTTATATGAAATTTAACGTGGCAGCTTTTTCCGCCACATGAAGTTGAAGAAAGCTTACCTTGATCTTGCCCGATACCCACAATCTCTTTAGGATTGTTTCACTAGTCCACGTTGAGGGGGTTTTAAGCAGTGAGTGCTTTCTGCAAATATGTGCACAGTTCCACGAGCAATCCTTACTGCCTTGATGTGGATTTTATGTCTTCGTTTGCAGGAAGCCTTTGCCCTCATAAATGAGCCTGGGGCCCTTTGCTACAGTGGTTGGAGTACTCTCATGTTAATGTTGTTTTGATAATGATTGAAGCATTAAAAAAGTTGTCCTTTATTTTCAATCTTTGCATTGCCTCGTTTCCTAAATTTAATTTACTTAGATGTGCTTAGTAAAATGGGGCAGCACAATCGTTTTTTGTTTCTGCTTAATTAATTCTTTTTGAAAAGCTCCACTAAAAGTAGATTTTACTTTCTGCATCTTCTTTCCTTTCCCCTACCTTGTAATAATGATAATGATAATAATAATAGTGGAGATTTATTAAGTGCCTAATGTTTGATGCTTACTTTTACCTAATTATCTCATTTAATTTTCCCAGCAGCCCTATGTGGTCTGTACTGTAATTATCACCACTTTACAGATGAAGAAACTCATTGATGCCTTGACTTCTTCCAGGCCATCATGTGATATAGATTTCCTTGTTCTTAGTGTACTTGGGGTAAAGCAAAATTAAGAAGTGATGGTATTTGTTGTTCTTGTGAAGAAAAAATGAGATCGAATTCTAATTTTTAAAATATCTTCGGTACTTCTGTATCTTAAGTTTTGAGTCCTGTTTTCTTTGTAGAATTCCACTATGAGTCTAAGCTGTCTACTGCTCGAAATATCTAGGGTGAGTCCAGGGTTCTTCTGTATGTTGGATGTTTCTAGTCTTCCCTGAGGCACCAGTGACTTTGAATGAAAACAGACCCTTCAGTATGCAGCAACATTGTTCTTTTACTGGAAGTTGCCTATTCGACAACTTGAACTCTCTTTATCACAGAGGGAGAATAGTGGTTAAGCAGTAAAAATCACGTTACATACAAAATACCATGGAGGTCCTGCTTGTATAGTTGATTCATCTGAGAGCTCTTTGGGTCCTTGCTTGAAGCTACTATTCTGAATTAATGCATGTTCTTTACAAGCTTCTTTTTCTGGCTTTCTAGCAAGAAAAACAGATAAAACAGACAGTTAAAGAGAAAGATTGTGGAAGACTCCTAGAGACAAACAGGTACATATGAACAGAAAAAAGCAACAAGTGACAATAAGGTTGGAAGATATAAAAGTAGGTTTAACAACACACTAAATGTTGTGGCAAGGGTATTTATAGATGAGTGTATCCCTGCGTGCTTTAGTAGTTCCTATGATGTATTAGATCTAACCGTTGATGTCTGTAATGCTAGTTGTGAATCAGTAAGTAAAGGTCAAATTATGCTCATTTCCTTTTTCTTAATAGTTCCATTTTATAAGGCTAAAAATAGTTTTTGATGCTTTTAAGCAGTGACAGAGTCAGGCATGGCAATTAGCTATAATCCTAGCATTCAGGAGGCTGAGGCATAAAGAATGCAACTTCCACACCAATTTGGGCAACTTAGCAAGACCTTGTCTCAGTAAAATGGGGTTGAGAGCTAGGGATGTAGCTTAGCAATCCTTGGGTTCAATCCCCAGTACTGGAATAGAAAAAAAGAAAAAAAAATAAATAGAAAAAATGCTGGACTTTTGAAGTCAGATAATCCAAGTTCTAATTCTACATGCATAGTTAGGTGCTTTATGGTTTGGGGTGGTGATTTAGATTCTGACAGCTTCAATTTTCTTATCTGTAAAATGGGTATAAAATTCCAGTCCTGCTTATGTCTTAGAGACAGTGTATGTGAAAGTATCTTGAAACCCATAAAACGCTATATACACGAAGTATCTAGACTGCTTTTTATGTGGACCGTTTTACCCTATGTAGTGCCAGATAAATGAAGCATTATCGTACAGACATTAAGCTAGGCAAGGTGGGAGTTCATGATGCACTTCAACAATTTTGCCATATATAGACGATATACATATACAGATAGCTCCAGTGCACAGGTAAGAGTACTTAGGCAAATGACCCTGTGAAAAAGGTATCCAGTTTATGCACTCGTGGGTGTGAAGCTTTACTGTTTGAAATGTCAACAGTGCCAGAAGCAATCTTTTTTAGCTTCCAGAAGTTTCTCTTCTGGCTGGTGTCTGGTGTATTTTACACACAAATAAGCAGCTAGATCAGGAAGAGTGGTTTGTGTTCAGGCCATATTTGAATTGCATTTTCTGGTCCACACTATTATGGCAGAGGGAATGAAAAGGTGGGTCTAAATTTAGGGTAGAGCCACACCCAGTGCTGGAAAGCTTGCTTTCTTCCACCTGCTTATTGAGGAGATGAAAAAAGATGCCTCAGGATGGGAAAGAGGGAAACTTTTCTGCTGCTTCTGTTGCTTTCTCCCTTGCTTTCTGTTCCCATCTGCTCTTGGCAGTTCTTACATTCTTTTCTGTCACATTCCCATCTCTCCCACTCTCCCTAAATAAAATTGACCTTGTTTAGAATACCCTTCTCCCTCAGCTCAAAGCAATTTCTCCAGTCATTTCTGCTTGAAATAACTGTTTGGGGACATTATTCAAGCAGAGCATTTTTCCTTCACAGTTAATATGTGGCTAAATAATTGCTTGAATGTTGATAAACATGTTTTTGCGATTCAATCATTTGTTAATTTAGGTTTTGTATTGTTGTGGGGGTTTAAGAGAGTACTGAAAAATTTCTCTCCATTTCACAATTTTTCCCCCTGACTGACCTGACAGTTTTCCTGCCCAAGCTCCCGTTGAATCCAAGACTCAAATGACCAGCCATTCTGTGCCCTCCACCCTTTTTGTTGAAACTAACATACAGGAGAGGATAATTACATTGATATCTAATCAGATCTTAATTCATTTGCCAGGTCTAAATACAATAGCATTCAACTAAATAGAAGAACTTTAGAAACACTAACCATGACCACAAGTGAGGGTATATATCCTCAAAAATGTAAATTATTAATCAAACCACTCATCTGTGCAGCAAAACTCTTGTAATCCCATTATAAAAGGGTAAATTTCTCATCAGAGCCCAGAAGATGCTGGCTTTAATTAGTGGACTTTATGGTGCTGACTCAAAGAGATAGTTTGGTTACAAAGTTTTTAAAAAATGCAATTCTTTTAATTATTAGTGCTATTGGAAAAACAACTGGAAACTGAGTGTTTAAAGTCATTGCCGTTTTGAACTAAGAACTTTTGGATTCAATTCAGTTTTAAAATTCTGTGGCTTTAGCTGAGCCAGAGGCTGGGGGAGTTTCAAACCTTCCCTGTGCCCTTTTATTGATTTAGAAAAGTCAGTCATTAGGCTGAAAACTGTTTAATAAAAAGAGCTTAGAAAATGACTCCGTGTGTGGGCAGAGACTAGTGTGGAGCCAGCCGTGAGGTGACAAGATTATGCAGATACAGATGAACTCTTTTACCCCAGCTCGCAGCCCTTGATTCAGCAGGGCTGTGAACCTTGCTGCCCATCTTTCTCATTAGTGGCCCCAACCAGGCAAATTAAAGGATGTTATCCCTGCCCTCTAGAAGCTTCCAGAAAGAATAGCACTTTTGCTTAGAGTGATCACTCCTTTCCCTCCCCCAGTGGGGTTTGTTTACTTTCTGAAAACATATGTTCCTCCTCCTCTTTCTGTCTCACTGAGTTGCAGTACCTGATATGGGAGTAATGAAGCATATGTTTGAGAGATTTGAATTCTCCTGTCAGTAGAGCGGAGGTAGAAACAATTTTCCTCAAAACTGGAAGTGGCAGTGTCAAAATTAAAAACACCTTTCTTTCGTCAACCCTGAGATGCTTCCAGGAGCTGTGGTATGAGCTTCGACTCTTTCTCCCTCATGCCATCTTTCAGTCAGTTTCTGAACCTTGTTTCTTCCATCATATTCCCTTGTATCTTTTTCCTGCATTCCTCCATCCCCTGTGGGGCTCAGTTATCTCCTTTATCACATGCTGGGGCCTTCTGATTTCCATTTCAGGCTCCATCGGCTCCCGTCTAGACCACCAGCAGCAGCACAAGCAAGTTCCATACCTTTAGCTTCCTTCGCTTTTCAGTTCAGCAAGGAGTTGCACACTCTGGGGTCAGTTGGTTTGGGTTAAAGTGAATGTGGCTGAGGGGAGGCAGTCTGGTGTGGCAAAACAATTCAGAGTTTGAATGAGGATCAGCCAGCTCCTTTCTGAACGTGTATTAAGTCAGAGAGGAATGAAAGTTTGTTGTTCTAAAGTGGTTACTTGTATTATTAGTTTTTTTTTAAATTTAAACATTACAGCAATACCCTGAAGTTGGTACATTTAGGGCTTCTTCACTGCTGAGGCAGTTGAGACTTAGGGAGATTAAGTAAATTGTTTAAAGTTACTCAACTAATAGATGGCATAGACAAGAATCAAACCCTCAGGATGGCTCTGGCCCTTACCTACTATGTTTTACGCAGTCTCTGTGTATTTTACTTCATGGTCATGGGCAGTCTCCTCAGGTTCAACTTGCTTTCTTGCAAGGGAAGCTTATTGTATTTTAGTTAGAAAACATTTGCTTGGCACACACCTAGCACATTTGAAGGCAGGTATTTGGGAGCATTCGAAGATGAAATCTACTTCATGGCTACCTTCGATTAGTTCAAAATGCAGAAACTAAGACATTTATACATGACTAATGTAGGTTCAAAGCCTACTAAGACATATACTGTAAGAAAACCTTCAGCAGTTTTCAGTGGAGAGTAAGGGTAGTTCCAGGTTTTGTGGAAGCTAAAAGTTTGTACAAACTGGGGTGCTTTTTAAGAAAAGGAAGACAGAATTAAAATTACAAAATGCCTGTGGCTCTTCTGGGAGGCAGTGTACAAGTGCAAGACCCTGGAGCTTATGTTTCATTTGCTCCACAGGAAATCTACCTGTGTCTGTGAGTGTGAGGTGGGAAAAGATTGTTTCTGACTAGGGGATAGAGATTCTTGGAAGAGCTTGCCTGTATGAATTCTCCAGACAGATGTGATCTTGATCAAAGAGAAGGGCAGGTAAGGGAGTCAGGCAAATCAGCACACATCTTTTCCTCAATTAAATTCACATTCAAATTATATCAGTCTTTCTGGACTCCTGACTAGCTTCACCACTTCTCACTCAACCTTCCCTCTTGAAAGGGTCAGGGAAGTAGAAGGGCAGAGTGTGCTGAGCATGTGTTCTGGCTTCAGTCGAAGTCTCGTTCTGATCTTCTCTTTGCTGCTAAGAGCAAGTCACTTCTTTCTGAGTCATTGACTAAAGAGGGTTAAACCAGATAAAGGCTGTGAGGAACTCAGCCCTGTGCTGGCCCATAGGAATCAAATGTATGGTAGCCATTGTTTTCATTATTTCCTCTTGTACTTTTATAAACATAATTGCATATGACATAGATTTTTGCTGTATTGAATGTCACGTAACTGGCACACATTTTTAAATGCACTTTATGTTTTGACATAATTACAATTAATGTGAAAATGCTCTAACACCCCCACTCATCCTAACAACCTCTTGTAACACTTGGGTGAGTTCTTTCTCTCGGTGTGCATGTGTGTTTTTAAACTATACAATATACAGGTTCTCAGTGGTCCCCTAGTGGTCCGAATGAGTTAATGTAGCCCTTGGATCTAACTAACAAAGGCATACTCTGATTTGTAGAGTTGCATTAGGAGAGAAAGAAGAACAAAAATGTTAAAAGGAAATCAGAATGCTTATAATGCTTCCCTCCTTTGGTTGAAGTTCTGGACCTGATTAAATAAAATGTAATCATTGGATTAGACCAGGGTCCGTGCAATTCCTTCTCCTAAGAATCTGCAGTTTTCCTCTGTAGGACTTAAGAATTTGTAGTGGTACAGGTGTATGTGTGGCTATTTGATTAACACAAGTTTTGTTATACAATCAGCTCTCTGTGGATAGGTCTATAGATAGGGCTTGTGTCTACACTAAGACACCACTGTAATCTAAGGAGACACAGGAAATGTTTGTCTGACGATGCACACACTTTACAAAATTAAAATATGTGGTATTTATAGAAACAGATTTCCAGCTCTCCTCTGTAATAAATATCACTATGACCAAATAGAAAAGATAGAATGTGTTGCCTAGAGCATTTATTTCTGTTTTATTTTTTTTCAGTACTGGGAGAAGAAACCCAGTGCCTTCTGCATGCTAGGCAAGCACTCTACCACTGAGCTATTTCCCTGGCTCCCTAAATTTTAAAATATACTCAAATGCAAGATCATAAATGTGTGGATAGTGGGTTGATGCTTGCTTGTTGAGATGAAATATTTTATATTTCCCTGAGCTTTGCTCTTTGCTTCTGGCTAACCGCTCTCAGGCTTACTGGTTGTCTTTCATCACAGAGCATGGTGAGCAAGGTTCAGTGCCACAGATTTGCACGTTGTAGCCAAGAATCATGAGAATGTCAACATGTATCAGCTTGTCCACATATGCTCTTGTGTGTTCTGCCATCCATCCACCATAACCAGCAGGGAAGAAAAACAAACTTTTATCAAATGTCTCTTATGTAGCAAGCAAACATACTTTTATTTAATATTCCTTTCTAAAGATCATATATATCCCATGGAGAAACTGAACTTGACTGAATATTATGGCATATGCCTATAACGCCAGCTTGCTCAGAAGGCTGAGGCAGGAAGATCGTGAGTTCAGGCCAGCCTGGGCAACTTACTGAGATTTTATCTCAAAATAAAAAATTAAAAATGGGATGGGAATGTAGCTCAGTGTTTCTTGGGTTCAATCCTTAAAATTACAATTAGAAAAGAAGGGAAGGAAGGGAGTGAGGAAGGAAGAAAGGAAAGAAAAAACATTTTAAGATATGTTAAGTACATATACCTACCCCATAATATAAATGTAAACATTGTGTACTGCAACATGTACTAATAAAAATAAATAAACATTTAAAAAGGAATGAGTAATTTGGTAACTTAGGTAAGTTAGCTCAATGCTGAATAGCAGAGTTGCTTGACCCAAAAAGCTAAATTCTAAATTCTGTGTGTTTTCTCATATATTGCTATGGTATGTGGTCTCTCTCACCATGGTAGCTAATTCCTCTAGTTTGAGGATCACTTGTATGACCTTACGTTTCCTTAGGTAGAGTTTTGTATTTGATATTATGACAGAAGACAAAATGACAGGATATACAGCCTCTAGAGTCAGAACAGTCTTGCAGTCAATTACTTCTGTTGTGCACTAGTTATATAATTCCTTTTCACAAAATAAGGATACTAATTAAAACTTTTGCAGTTGTGAAAGTAAGCCAAAATTACGTAAGGCAATTGCCGTATTCCTTGGTATATAGTAAGTGCCTAATAAATGATAACCATGGGTACTCTGATAAAGAGCAATGTTCTCATTCATTTTTCACATCTGTGCCACCATGCCCAGCTCACATATTCTCTCTTTTTTTTCCAATTTTATAACAAAAAATGAATGTATAAGACATTAGAAAAACATTGGCCAGAAACACGAATGTTATGAATGCTATATTATTTTCAAAAGAACAATTCACAGTAAAAATGAAATCTGAAAGTGACCCTGTGAAAACTACTTTTCACTCAAAATTCTTTTTAACTATCTTAGCTAATTTTTTATGTACATACATAGTTTTTTTTCAGTTTGTCACACAAGTGCAACAATACGATGGTTGCATATGTGTGACTTATTTAGTTCACTGATAAGTATATTTTCAAGGTGCATCCATTTAAGTATAAAAGTATCTAGTTTATCATTCTTTATAGCTGAGTAGTACTCCATTATATAGAAATACCACATGTTTTTTTGTCCATTCCTCAGTCGAGGGGCATTTAGGTTGTTTCCAAGATCTGGCTATTATGAACTGCGCAGCTATCACATATTCTTTTTAAAAATAAGTTTTTATTACATAAATAAGTGCTATATCTTTATTAGACAAATTGAGGAAACATAAAGAAAAAACTGGAAAATGAAATGATCCAGGTTCATTTCACCAAGGAGTAACCACTATATTTTGAATACTTTTCATCTTGCTTCTACAGAGCCATGTATTACCTTTTTTACAAAAATGGATTATTCTGCCTTTTCATGTAATATAGTAATAATTATCTTTTCATGTCAATAACATATTTTTGTAATATAATGTAGTAGTATTTAGGATCTACCCTGTTCTTAGTAATGTGGATTTCTCATGTGCTATTAATCCAACTCCCATTATTGATGGAAATTGTTATTGCTTTCTGTAAACCAGAGTGAGATGCTATGATGAAATATTAATGCACATCCTTAAGGATTAAGGATTAATTAATTTGCATCTTTATTTCCTTAGAATAAATTGCTGGTACCAGAATTGTTCAGTCAGTGGATATGCAGTTTTTGAAGTTTCTCACATTTATTTCTTATTTGATTTTCATAAAGTTTGTACCTATTTTCACTTTCACTAGTAGTGTATGAGAGTTTCCATTATCCTAACCATTTGTCACTTGCTGTTTTGAAACAGCCCCATTGGGCATGGTGGTGAATGCCTGTAAGGCCACCACTCAGGAGGCTGAGGCAGAGAAGGATCACTATGAGTTTGAGGTTAGCTAGGGCTACAAAGGCCATTCAAGGCCAGTCTGAACTGCATAGTGAAACCCTGTCTCAAAAACAAAAGCAATACCACCAAAAAAACCCAAAAAGACAAACAAAAAAAAAGAACAGTAACAAAACCCAAAAAAAACCCCTCAATTTGGGTGAAAACATAGTAGTCGCTGGTTACTAAGGAAACTTGTTGATGTATGTAACTTTATTTTTGTTGATTTGTAAAAACTATTTATATATTCAGGATGCTAACTTACTTTATATGTTATAAATTGCTTTTACTGATTTGTTAATTCAATTTTTCACTCTTTGGAGGTGCTTAAAAATACCTTGAATCAAATGCTTTCATATCTTCCTTTGGTTTCCAACATGCTATTTCCTTAATCATTGATATTAACTTTAGCATGAATCAACAATGTATTCTATTTCCTGTTCTGACACCTGCTGTGTGAAAATGGGTAAGTAATGTAAAGTTTCTGAGCTTAATTTCTTATGCGCAAGATGGTGACACCTGACCTGCCAACCTGCCAGAGCTTTTAAGGATCCCAAAAGGTAACGTATATGAAAATGCTTTAAATATCTGAAATGATTATCGTAGTTGTTATTTAGCTGTCTCCTAACACTGACTACCATTCTGAATGGGTTCATATGTGTTGCACTGACATTAACATTGCATTTCCTTCCCCTGGATCTAAAACCTTTCTGGTCGTTTTAACAGAAAGTACTCTTGGTCTAGAAGGACACCATAGTATGTGCCCTGGTAACTGGAAAGGTTCTTAGGCGGTGGTGAAATATAGCCCGTTGCCATTCTGTTTGGCCAGAGTGTGGATTCTGGGCATCCTTCCCATCTTCCAAGCTGAGAAAATGGGCCTTGAACTATTCCTTGATGTTGCAGTGTGTCTGTGTACTTCTGTAGGCCCCAACCCATGAAAGGCAGTTTAAGAAACTTAGTCACCGAGGCCAAAGTGCCTATTCTTTTCCAATAGAGCTGTAGGTAAGGGAAAACCCCAAAGCCTTCTGTCCATACTACCTATTCTTTGAGGACTGAAAAAACAGTCCTTTTTCTGGCAATTAACATTTGAGACAGATGCACTAGTCTATCAGATAAATCAGTGACTTAACACTATTTTGTGGTACACATTCTGCAGAGAGTTGTTTACTGAGAAAACCTTCTTTTATTGTGAGATAACCATAATTCTCCTTCTCTAAAAGCCAAATTTTAAAAAATCAGGCAGGAAAACCAATTAAAGTATCTCATGCATCAAAGCAATCATTAGCATGTTCTTGCTGGCAACCTCTGCCAGATGCTTGAGGTGGCTTATAGTGGAAGAAGAGATCTAAATGACATACATATTATTTCAAATGTAGGCTTGAAAGTTTGGGTTTTTGTTTTGATGGCAAGAGTAGATAGCGTATGTCCCCAAATTTAAATTGTTTTGAAGGTCAGAGGCCTATGGAAAGTTGATGAGCCTAGACATTTGAACTTATTTGGGTCACTTAAGAGAAAGAGAAGCAAGCTTAACTAAGTAATGAAAAGTCTTCTATTTACTGGACTTACATAATCTTCATAGGGTTTAGGTATTATTTCTCCCATTTTACAGATGTGCATACTGGGCGTAAGAGCTATTAAGCAATTTGCCTTAAGCCACATAACCAAGTAAGTGGTAGCATTAAGTTTCTAACTTCAAAGTCCTTAACCTTTTCATGGAGCTATGTTGTGCGTTGTCTCCTAGAGTTAGAAGATAAAAATAAGCTTTTATGACTAATTAAAATGATCATAGAGGGTTTTGGAAAATAGAAAGTATCATTGGGAAACTGTAAGGTAATGGAGAAATAAACAAAATACCCCAAGAATGGCCCCAAACTTTTATTTGGCAGAAAGCTTCAAATTCCATTGACGTGAAACAGTTCTCTGTAGGGACATACTAGGGTAAGTTAATTGTACCCTAAGTATTCTATGGCAGCACGGCAGCCTTTCCTATTGCCTCATAAAGAATTGCACACACACACCCTTCAGAGTTCACTTTAGTACTTTTCAGTCTGACATCTAAAGGGGCTGCTACCCTGACAGGCACAATCTGGCCAGATGTTATTATTTTGCACTACATTTAATTTCTTCCTGCCAAAGATTTAGACTTCTTTTCCCTGATAAAGATCAGGGGAAATTGTCTGGTATTTACAAAATCCCATCCAGGCGTATCTGTTACAATGTTCACTTAGCAAAGTTTATTAGATTATTAGGACTTTAAACCCTTGGGCTCTTTCATTATTGAAATTAAAAAAAAAAAGAAAAACCCAAACATCTTCAACAAATTTAAGTTGTATAATTAGACCCTGGACTTGTCTTACAGGCATTTTAGAATTATGAAAATGATTTAAATAGTATTCACTTCCTGAGAAATTTGCTGACGTTGACAGGGATGAAAGGAAAGAGGTTATGCTTCTTTGGTCTCCTGAGTAAATGGGGAAAGTGATACCTGGAACTGAAATACATTTGCTATATTTGTACGGTGAAATTACTCCCATAAGTAGTTAGCCACACCATACCGCGCCTCTTTTTCTTAGCCTAGTTAAAATAAAGGCACTACAATGTTAGAGGAACATGTGGATCTGTCATTTCCTCCCTCATGAAGTCTACTTAGAGTAACACTGAACTAAAATCCTTAAATGTTATTTTCTGCCTATGCACATTACAGTAGACATATGCAGAGGACAGTGCTAGAAATATCCAATATTTTCAAGGTATAATCAATAATGATTTATGTACACTACAGTTTTCCATCAAGAGATTCCAATGTACTTTGTACACAATGATTCTATTTTCAAGCATTTTTTTTTGGTTGAAAGTTAGTGGCCCTGTTGTGTGAATTATAGACAGGAGAGGGTGAGACGGTGACCTGACTTAATCCAAATCAAGGGCAAATAGTGGATCTGGAACTTTAACTAATAAGATGGACATGGGAGAAAGAAGCTAAGAAATGGTGTAATTAAGTTTATTTGTTTTGGGTAGAGTAGCTATTAACCCTTCAGTGCCCCGTGTTCCATTTTTGGAATGTCCATAACAGTGAAACAGAATACATTTTTTCTCTTCAAATTCTTGTTCCTTGAACTTTTCCAGATAACATATATGAATTTCCTGCAAAAATTTAAAAAATTGCAGTCTTTGTCATAAATGGGCTAATTTAGAAACCAAAACTCCAGAACATCAAACTTTACTTTCAGAAGAAAACTATGTAAGAAAATTGAATGAAAGTGTTATGATACATACCAACTTGAGCATTTTCCTCTGTTGTATGCTTACTTACTGCCAGACTATGTATTTAACAAATTGTTAAAAACCCACTCCTTTGGAGACTTTTTAAAAATGTCTGACAATTAAGCAGGACCATATTTAGGTCTTTTCTTTTTATTTTGAAGGCAGTCAGAAGCTTTTTATGTGAAAACTGTAGCAGTGCAAACATATGTTTATACATTAAATATACAGGCAATAAATGCTGAAATAGCAGAAGCGAACTCAAGACAGGAGGTAAATATTTTGTAAAAATTAATGATCTAGAGTGAACTCTCATTAACTCAGGTTCTGTTAATTTGAATATTGTGATAATTTGACTTGGACTGAAGTTTACTTTCATCACATTTATGAAGAAAGAATCTCCTAAACAAATTAATAGTGTATATAAGATTGCAAAAAGGCATGTTTAACTTGCTTGAAGGACTTCAGCAAACCCATTAATTGGGGCTGCTAATTACAAAGAGCCTTGCTTATTAAAGCAAACCTGATAGAACCTCTACTTGGAAACACTTTATTAGCAGTGGGTTTGAGTTACTCTAAGTATGGAAAAATAATAAAAGGCAGTGTGGTGTTTAAGAGAATGGATTCTGGTATAAATTGACTTGGACTTGAATCTTGTTACCTAGAGGAGTCAGCTTAACCTCTTTAAACCTCAACTTCCTCATCTCTGAAATGGGGTTAATAGGACCTAAACTTGAGCAGTTGTTAGGAGTAAATGATACAATGTGTGTAAAATTTAACTTAGGATGGTACCTTGTATATATTAAGGGCTCAGTAAATGTGAGATGGTGTTTATTATTCATAGCAAGTATATTACTTGTAAATCACATTTCATTAACTTAGATCATCTTTTCCTTCATCAATTCAGATTAGTGAAGTGTTCCAGGAAAACATCCTATTTGTTAGTCCTTTTCTTTTTGTCTGTCTTTCTATTATTATTATTATTATTATTATTGGATGCTGGGAATCGAGTCCAAGGCCTCACACATGCTTGGCAAGTGCTCTACCAACTTCCTGTGTTGAGTTAACTTCCTGAATTTGAATCTTGGGGCACTAACTTAATAAATTGACTTACCTCCTCTGCGGACTGCATATACACCCAGAGAGAGGATCACTGGATCTAAAGGTTTTTCAGTTTCCCAGGAGGGAAGTTCTCATTTAACAGGTTTTAGATTATAAACTTAGTCGATCATGAATTGATGTTGTGAAGTTTACAGAGTCTCAAAAAATACTAAGTGTTTAGATGTCTGAGTATTCATTGTAGCATTTCTAGTATTATTCCTCTTGTATCATCCTATTGATAAGGATTCTTTATTATACAAATAATTGGTGTTAGTTTTAGAAGTCAGCAAATTCTGATAAATATAAAGCAGAGCATAAAAGCTACCCAAAGATTGGGGATGTAGTTTAGTGTTAGAACTATGTATTCAGCATGTGCAAGGCTCTGGGTTTAATACCTAGAGTACCCTGAAATAATTATCCAGAGTCCTAACATCCAGGGATGACCTTGGTTACCATAAGATTTTTTTGCTTTTTTTCTGCATGCCTACACATACACATACACGCTGTGCGGGCACATGCACACACACACATAGACTTTTCAAAGAAATTTTGGGGGCTGGGACTGTAGCTTGGTGGTAAAATACTTGCCTAGCATGACTGAAACCCTGAGTTCAATTCACAACACTGAAAAAAAAAGCAGAAAAGAAAAGACACAAAAAAGCCAAGCTGGCGATAAACCAGATTGTGCATGTTTCCTTTAGGTATTTTCAGGTGTGGCTTAAAATGGGATATTAATTTATGCTCATGAAATGCATTTGAACTTGAAAATTTGGACGCAATTTAATACCAGAGAGACCTAGGTCTGTTTCTATTGAGACCAATAATAAATCATCACAAAGAATATGGATATGGCTTCAATTATCTTCGTAGGTCAGTTTATAATTAGGAATGAATGTGTGAGTGTGTGTGCGTGCACATGGTGGGTGGGGAGTTTTCCGTGTTGTGTGGTCTAGTGACAAGAGCATTGGACTGGGACTAGGGAGGCATGGCTTATGACTCTGACTCCATTGTGACTTACTGGATGACCTTGGGCAATTAAGGTCACTCCTCTAGGCTTCTAATTTTCTCATCTATCAAATGTGATCATTTTATGCTTGATCATTTCTAGCCTCTTGTAGCTCAGAATTTGTGAATTTTAAAAACCAAACCTTCCTGTCTGGCTGGAAGAACCCTGGGCTCTGTGGGGCTCTGAGAAAGGGTGGGTGATGGATCTCAGCAGTTTCTCTGGCACCAGATAGACTAAAGGCTATAATTTTTAGCCTATCGGGCATTTGACTTTTGAAAGTGCTAAATTTTCCATTAGGAATGAGTGTGGAAGCTTGAGATTATTTATCATTATTTACACTTTCCATTCATAACTCCTAGTGTCAAAGGTTCTGTAGACATAACTGCGTCAATCTGGTTAGGTTTAATCAGTTTAGTGACGGCTAAGTCACAAATATATCAAATAGCCAATCATAATGCAGTGGTCCTCTAAAACCCGACTAAATTATTTATTTTGTTATGATGAAAATGTCTGGGCTTTATTGGGTTTTCTTTGAAGAACTTGATTGAGCTTGAAGTTTAGAAGATAAAAGATCAGTGATTGTCTCTCAGATTTTTATTCTGTCTTCCTTCAAGGCTTTTCATTTTTCACAAGCTGTTGTTAGTACTTTTAAGTCAAGGTGAGAGAGCTGTGAAATTTTTTATCCTAGGGTTTTAAGCATGTGGGAAAAAACTTTCGCCTTTGATTTCTTGTCCTGTTTCTGTCATGTGAAAGCTTGAGCTAACCACTTAACCAGTCTGAGCCTTATTTTCCTCATCTATAAAATGGGAATATTCCTAATCTCAATTGCCTAAATTCCAAATTATGAGAATCCAATGAGATTATGCTTTAGTTGTCATAGAAAGGTTAGCTTTTATTATTATGGCATCCCTATTATTCAGGCATCCAGTAGATAGGTCTGACTTGATATAACCGACAAATTAGGTAGAATTCAGTTTTGTAAATTATGTCTCATGAGATACCCTGATATATTACTACAGGAAATTTTGTTCTCAAGAAGTCATTAAAAATTAAAAGATTCAATGAAATATTTTTAAAAAATCATATTCAACTGAAAAATCAACAATTTTCAAGTAAAATGTGAGCACTACAGATTATTAAATATAATGCTAAAATCATAGCTCCAGAGACTGAGAATGGGAAATAATTCATCTTGCTTCAAAATTGCTAGGGGTTTTTTGGAGGTGGGATGGAGCATAGGAGTAGGTGGCCGGCAGTGGGAGGTCAAGGAGAAGAGAAGACAAGTAACAATACATTTTAAATATAGCTATCCTGCACAGTTCTTTCTGTGTCAGTCAGTGTAGCTATTTGCAACCCTCATCACTCATCTATTATTCTTTTCCCAGACATCCTTAATACAGACAGGGAGTCTATAGTAGAAATGTGCCTTTGTGCATATAAGAAAGTTGTATAGTCTCTCTGTGCGTCACTTTTGTCTTCTTTTTTTTCCTGAGCCATTCAGAGGTTCTGATTACCAGCATAACAGGAAAGAAAAGAGATAAATACCTAGCACTATGGCAAAACACAAAGGAAGCCGGATTAGAAAATTGAGACACATGGAGGGGAGAGCATTTAAGTATAGTAGCATGGTCACCATTGAGTAAGAAGTATTTCAGGTTTACCTACTGAATTATCTCATGTACAAGTTGAGTCATGGCTAATTAACTTTTATGTGCTAAAGCAAATTTGCATGTATTGAGCATGTACTGAGAGTGACATTTATTGAAAACTGAAGAGCTAGGCATTTTCTATCCCTGATGTGACTGAAGCTCTCCCCCAAGAGGTGATCTTTCAGCCCCATTTAATAGAAAATTCCTTGGAGAAGCCTTCAAGTCAGAACACATATAGTCCAGCTCCAGTATGATTGTTTCTGGCTCTGGGACCTGTGACAATTTCTCTGAACCCCTTAGAGATCCTTTCCCAAATCTGTAGGTCAGGTGAGGACTGCGTGACCCCATTCCACCTGCTCCCAACTCCTTGCTCCTTTCCTCTGTTTGACACTTACCAAGAGGAGAAATGATGTGCTTTGGATAGGGTAGGAGATAACTTCCCTTCACTAGACCGAAAGCAACTTGAGGGTCTGTTTTGAGTTCTTCTCTGTATCTCTGCTTCTTCACTCAGTGATGGTGAGTATATACCCACAGTCGATTTTCTGTAGATGCTTGTGGAACTTTAATTACCCTAAACCTTGCATTTCTTATCTATAAAATGAAACATTTACATATCTCATCCATGTTAGTCATGAGAATATGAATATGTATATATAAAATTGCGTATTAAAATGAACTGTACTAGATGCACACATATGTAACATTATAAAATATGGGGCTGTCTTTTTTTTCAGAATTACTATTTTTTATTTAAGAGAAAAAAAACACAGAAAAGAAAGACAAAAAGCAAAAGAGATGAACAGAAGACAACAGCAAATCCAAAACAGTAACATTATAGGTTTACAAAACAAGATGATAGGAATTTGACAATGGTTGTAATATTGCAAGTCGTTACCTTTAACACGGTTGTTTAGAGTAACAGACATAGACATATAAAATTGATCTAGTCATGAGTTTTAATTGTTCTTTTTCAATAACTAATACATTCAGTAGTATAGTCATTTTAGCTGTCTTACGTATACATATATACACATTTATGTGTTTTTCCTTTTCCCTTCCTTCTTTCCTCCTTTCCCCTTTCCCGATTACTTTTGCTCTTTGGGCAGTTTCTTACCCTTATACAGTATTTATTGTAGATGGGGCTGTCTTCTTGTAGGGAGTTTGGGTACATTAAACTTTCTGAGGTTGAAAAAGGATGTGAGGACTAATGTATTGGTCCATAATAGAGGTCCATGGATGAATACTTGAAACCCCAGAAACTACATGTAAAATGTTTCGTATATGTAGCTTTGTTCTGGAGAGAAAATACATAGTTTAAATCAGATTCGTAGAGAAGTCTGTGTCTGTCAAACATTTAATCATAGGGCTAGCTAATCTCTACAATTCCACTCAGATCTAATTTGATTCTATGAAAAATCCTAGTCTGAACACATAGATTTAAATTTATGATTATTTAATGGACTCAAATAAGTAGTCTCAGTTATTTTAACAGCACTAAATGCAGAAATCTAAGATTTAATACTATCCATTTGGGTATTGATTGTTGGCTATTCTGCTACCTCTCAGTTTCTGCTTGGTTTGAAGGAACAACTATTATTTTGGATGTTGCCCCCCATCTCCTTTCTCAAGCATGGTTATTTTGTCCTCACCTATGTTGCTTTTAAGAGAGGCTGATTTTGGGCCTGCAGAATTAGAAACTTTACCCATATGTTTGTCAACTATGTATAATAAATACCCTTTAAAGAAAAAGAAGAGCAATAGAGGCTGTAGTCCAGCAGAGGCATTACAGGAGTTGCACCGTTTAGAATTCCAGCTTTGTTCTGATCATAACCAGGCTACTCTCTAGCATTTGCTTCTCTTAGGAAGCGATATAGTTAAAAATCCTAACTTCTGTAGAAGTAGCAACTTTATTCACTCAGTTATGTTTGATGAACTTTCTACTTTACTGAAGGTGGGGTGGGACCATTAGTTTAAGAAATCTGAGCAATGTTTACAGTGAATGGAAGGAAGAAGAAAGCAGCCTACCAGTCTTCTTAAATCCTGTTGCTGGAAGTGGGAGAACACTGCTGTCATTGTAGGTGAGCTCACCTACATCTTTGGGAGGGGAGCATCCTCCAACCAGTCATTTAGAGCAGTATAGTGGGGGAAAAGCACCTCACGGAGTAAGAGGCAGAAGATGGAGTTTTTATTCATGGTTCTGCTATGCAGCAGTAATACAAGCCAGTCTTTTCCAGATACTGACACTCTTGGGGCTAGCTGTCATCTTGGGGCCCCTGCCAGGGCTGTTGTAATCACTGTTAAAAAATTTTACAATCATACTGAAAGTTTCCATTTATTGTCTAATATATGTTTGATGCTGTGGATTTTAAACTAAAATTTAATCTTTTTAATCATTCTGTTAGGTAGCAATGTTGTTATTTTCATTTACGAATGGGGAAGTGGAAGCCAGAGAGGGTAAGCTATTTATGAGTGCTACTATTTGATCGAGTGCTTCTTGATCCAGTGCTACTATTTTCATGCTACCTTCCTGATTTCTTTGCCTCCCAGCACCAGTAGGCACCAAATCCTGTTGGTTTTATGCTTTCCCTGTCATTACAACCACTGCCCTGGTTTCAGCCCTTCTCTATCAGGACTTTTTAATTGCTTCCTAACTGGCTTTCCTACCTCCAGTTTTATACCATTATTGTAGTGCCCACTGCTTTCTAACATGTAACTGATGTACCATTTTCTCCAGGACACCTTTCCCGACCATCACTTCCCCTGGATTAGGTTAGCTTCTTTTATGTCCCATAATGCCTTGTGTATCTCTGGTCTGGTTTGTTAAAAATAATAATACCAATAGTAAATGAGTGCCTCCTATGCACTGAGCACTGTTACGAGTATATACATTAACTCAATGAATTCTTGTAACGGCCCTATGTAGCAGAGACTATTAGTACCTTCTTTTACACATGTGCTGCAGCATGATCACAAAGTTATTATGCAGTAGTGCCAGATTTGAACCCCATGGCACTCTTACTTGAAGGCCTGGTCTCTCAGCCTCCGCTCTATAATGTCTTTCTTTTTTTTTTTCCAGAGGCAGGGTCTCACTATGTAGTTGAGGCTGTTCTTCAACTTACTATGTAGCCCAGGCTGGTCTGGAACTCAAGCAGTCCTCCTGCCTCAGCTTCCTGAGTGCCAGAATTACAGGTATATGCCACCACATCCAGCTTTCTATGGCCTTTGGCTTCAAGTGCTAACTTCACCAGCAAGTCTTCTGTGACTTGTTGCTGAAATACTGTTGAAATGATCTGAATTTCTCGAAGTCCTAATTAAAATTTGAAGTTGAAAATGGGTGGTTCTCAGGCATTTCTGATAGTTTTGGAATGCAAAAAAAAAATCTTGAAATCAGATAATACTACATTTATATAAAGTGAAATAATTTAAAACATTTCTGCTTTGGTAGGGCACGTAGTTCCTCTTTTCTAGGTAGGAAAGGCAGGGGTTGAATGATGTGAAGTAACTCACTGAAGCCAGGTGTCTCTACATTAGCGTTATTGATATTAGATAAATGTTCATTGTGGTAGACTGGCCTATGCGTTAGAGTTTATTTAGTAGCATCCCTGGTCTCTAGATTCCAGCAACACCAGAAAATATCTTCTGAGGAACAAATTTGCCTTCTATTGAATACCTCTGGCCTGAACTCTCTTGTTGGCAGGTGGCAGTTTGAAAACTGACCTTAGAACTCTAATTCTAGTTCTCTTTCCATTTCTCTCTGTTGCCTTCCCCTTGTCATTCTGATTAGAAAAACTGTGGTTCATGTGGTATTTTTCTATGTTAACCTTTCTTTCATGAAATACACATTTTCTTTGGTGACTAACCAAAGAGGAGTTCGCAAGTGGTTTATTAGGCTACTTTGTCTATCTATTTATTTAATGTCTGATGTTTTTTCCTGAACAGTGTTTTCATGCATATGTTTTCTGGGTGGATTTGGTAGGGAACAACATATGTGCCAAGATTTTTATTGCCTCTATGGTTATGTGAATTAGCACATTTGTCTTACTGACTTCCTGTGTGCTTTAGGTGCCAGATTTTTTCCATCAGAAGTATCTTCTTGACAATGTTAAGTACAATCAGGCCCTGTGTCTATGGTTTTCCAGTAGGAAATATTATCTCAACAACTGTCAGGATAACTTAGCAAGAAGAGAAAAGAAGTTTTGGTGAGGGTGTGGAGAAAAAGGAACTCTTGGACATTGTTGGTGGGAAAGGAAATTGGAACAGCTATTAATATGGCATTTCCTAAGGAAATTAAAAAGTACACTTGCTATATGTCCTGGGAATCCCTCTTCTGGTTATATAGCCAAAGGCAATGAAATCATCATAAAGATATCTGCACTCACAAACTCCTTGAAGCAGTATTCACAATAGCCAAGATATGGAGTCAACCTAGTGTCTGTATTAGTTCATTTTATGTTACTGTAATGAAAAGCCTGAGCCTGGGTACTTCATCAAGTAAATAGGCCCATTTTGTTCACAGTTTTGGAGACTGAAAGCCCAAACAACATAGCACCAGGTCTAGGAAGGGACCCCTAGGTATGTCATATCATGTGGCATCATGGGCAGAGCATATGCTACAGGAGAGGATCACTAGATAGACTGAATCAGAGTGAGGCTGAAGTAGAGTTAAGCTTGCTCTTTATATAATTCTCTTATGAGAACTAACCAAGTCCCATGAAAACCACATTATTTCCTTATGAGAGCAGTACATTAATCACCTCCCACACTACACCATCTCTTAATACTGCCATGTTGAGGTCCAGGTTTCCAATACATGAGCCTTTGGAGGAGCAAACAGCATCCAAACCATAGCAGTGTCCATCAGTGACTGAGTGGTTAAACACTGTCATGTATGTGCAGTAGTATATAAAAACGAGGAGTTCCTGCCATTTGCCATAACATGCATAGACCTAGGGTGTACTGTGCTAAGTAAAACAAGCCAGACATAGAAAGTAAAAGATTGCATGATCTCACTCATAAGTGGAATCTTAAAAGAAGTCAAATACTTAGAGATAGGAAATAAAACAATTGGCATGAGGTGGGGAACCAGAGAAATACAGGGATGTAAACCAAAGCATACAGACTAGCAAACATGTAGAAGGAACAAGTCAAAAGATTTGAAGTACAACATGAAGACTATAATCAGTGTTTCCCTGAAAATAAGACCTAACTGGAAAATAAACTTCAGCTAGTATCATGCAGAAGAGTATACAGAACCTCACTATTCTTTTGTTTGGTGGCTACTTTGTAATGGTAGTCCAAGCAGGGATAGTGTCATGTCCCTGGGTGGGCCTGACGTCACCAGCTCACCATCGCATATTTGTGGACTCGTCTCTTTCTCACATAGAAAGAGGAAGAGGAGTCAGTAGACACTGCACAGTGACAGTAAAGTTTATTGGCAGAAGAAAGAGATAAAAAGCCACTCCAAGGAATGGAGGTCCCAAGAGCTGGATAACTGCAGTGTGGGCAAAGGTCCTATTTTTGTGGGGTTGAGGTGATGCCCCACCTAATTGGTCGGTTTGTTGCTAGGGATTTGGGTTTCACAGGCTAACAGAGGAACTTACAATAATGAAGGTGGACAATGTTACAGAAGCAAGAGGACAGACTGCTGGGAACACTGTGCAGGTTGTTTTTCTCCTAAACTCTAAAGGGTCTGTATCCCTTATCTGAACCTACCTAGGGGGTCTATCCCTACAATAGACTGATTGGGGCTGGCATTTTTATATCGTTAGTTCTTATTTGGGGGGAGACTCCGAATTAACAGTGGTGTTGCATAGCCAGGATTTTTGCTGAATGAATAGATTATAGCTGCTCTTGCAATTGATAGCATTGGAGTATGGGTAAAGTGAGATGATTTATATGTTAATTTGTTCGATTATAGTAATCATTTTTCTATATATCTTGCAACTTCATTTTGATACCTTAAACGTACACAATACAATTCCTTTTTAAAAAGAAGTATAAAGAGTAAAAAGTGAAAGTCTATTTTTTATCCACCACTGTCTGTCTTATTAATTTTGTCAACAGCAAACACTCTAGTTTGATGTATCTTTCTGAAACTTTGCTCAGGTATTTGTGTACGTGTGTACACATTAAATACTTACAGTCTTTTGCCATCATAAAAAAGATACATAATGTTCTGCCAAATATATTTTCACTTTATATAGCTTCGTTACCTTTTAAAACAAATCCTTAGAAATGCTGTGTGCTTAAAAACAAAAACAGCTGCATAATATTCCCAGGCATCTACTCCCCTATCAGCAAATATTTAAGTGTATTCTTTGTTTTTGCCTTTCTGCTACTCTCAGTGTTGAAGGGAAAGCTGATGTGCTTTAAAGACTATCACTGGAGGAGAACGTCGTAGAAGTTGGGATGCTGTGTACAGGGCAAAGTTTGTAGGAGCATCAGGCCCGTACTGCACCCTCTACTACCTTTCAAGGTACAGAAAGAGCTAGTACTTTCCATAACTTGCTAGCGAACCACAAATCGATTGCCTCCGAGAACTGACCCTGAGTAGTCTGCCTAGGAAATTTTGTTCTCCTTTTGAGACCACCAGAAATCAAGGAGCACCAAGCTCCTGGCTCAGCTCAGTTGATCTTCCTGGAGCAGAAGACCTACATACTGCTATCATACTGCATATTTGAATTTCGGAGGTATTCAGATGCCTTAAGAATTTTGTTTTTCTGTTACTGCCACCCAGACAGCTATTTAGTGAGCACTTACTGTATACAAGGCACTGTTGGGCACTATCACACATGCACATGGTAGTATTTAGCTGTGTTCCTCGTAATTTAGATTCTTCTGTCTATAGACATGGTCTCTCTGTGTATACTATTTATGTCTTAATTAAGGACTCGAAGAAATGTTTTACTTTGCTCTAGATTCTTTTTCAATTATATTTCACAAATAACCCTCTTAAACTGGTTAGTTTATTGTTTGTTTTTTGTTCCTATCCATATAAGTCACCTTCTCTATAGAAAAACATCAAATTCTGTTTTCACAGAAGGTAGGGAAGTAAGTTGTTTACACATCACCATTTGACTTCCTTCACCTCTGTCCTGTTGCAAACATCTTAGCCACCCAAGTGAAGTTTATTTAAACTCCCAAGTCATCCATGCAAACAAGACCCCTACAGCTAAGGAGTTTCGGCCCAGATTGTCTGCTATTTCCGCATTCTCTCTACAAGGTTCAGAATATTTCTTTTCATGTGTTAATTCACTACCCAAGAGGTTTGACTTTAATTCTGTGTCCTTTTTCAGTTCCTTATGTTAGGAAGGTGTTCCTTGGTGCGGCATCTCAGAGTTGACAGGGAGCTTCAGAGAATGTTGAATGCAATACTACTTCTCTGTTCCTCACATGTAACATAATGTGAGCAAGTGACTGGTCAGTTTTGGAGTGAAAACTTCTTCTGATCAAGACTCCACCCCATAGGCAGCTGTGTAATTTGTGGTCCGCTTTCCTTTCTAGTTCTTACATTTGCTGAGCCAAAATTGATTTCCTTGGAACTCTTACACAATACTGGCTGCCCTCATATGGAGGGACTTCTACTTGGTGAGAGTGGTACCTAGAATTGTCCAGTGTGGATCACAGGTAGCCATCACCTCCTGTGGTGTACATGCTGTACTTCTATTGAAGCAACCATCCAAATAGTCATTTACTAATAAGTTCTATGAGTGTTGAACTTACATTCAAGCAAAATTCTCCAAATTAAGGCTAGGGATGTTGCTTAATCGTAGAGTGCTTGTCTAGCCTGCACAGGGCCTAGGGCTCCATCCTTAGTAACAGAAAGAAAAAAAAAACCCTCCAAACGGTTTTCACTGGCCTTCAAGTTGTGTTGGGGGTTTTCATATTACATTAATATGACATCTTGTGAAACTGGAGCCCAAATTTTAGGGTTTTAAAACTTGTAGCTCTATTTAATTTATAAATTTGATCAGGAGCATTTATGCCATCATACTAATCATTGATAAAAATGCTATACAAGCCGATCCCTTAGACTCTCCTTACTGGAGGCTCCTTTTAGAGTGACTTTAATCTTTTTTGCTAGCACCTTTAGTTACGGCTATCAATACTGGACGAACAAACCGATGGTATTCTCTGGAATCCAGAGCAACCTGTCTTGGGCATGAGTATTCACTTCGTCCCCAGGATGATGAACCTGTTTTTTAGAGCTTTCATTGATACGAACAGCCCACTGTGCCATGTGCACCATAGGTTCACCACCGCTGTAGGCCTCCTTGAAATCCAGAAGCAGGTTGCCTACTCTATCTCTTTGGTTTTCAGCCTGGTACTCGTATCGTAAAAGGAAATGAGGTTACTCTGGCATGACTGGTTTCTATAAACTGTGCCAGCTTCTTGTTATTACCTCTTCCTTTTCAAAATGCTCACAAATCTTCTGTTTGATGATGTGTTCTGAAATCTTGCTTGGGATTGATGTTACACTGGTGAACTTATTATTTGTGACAGCCACCTTCTTTTCTCCTTTAAGGAAGTGGCTTTCGTTTTTGCCCTCTTTTCCCATCTCTCCCATACCGCTATTTCCTCTTTGTCGCCTTTGCTCTTGCTGGGGTGGCCTCTCTCTTTTGTATCTACTTAGAACATTGCCCTTAGCTTTCCTAGGTGAGAGCTGCTTAGTGTGGTAATGGGTGCTAATGGGTAACATGTTTTTTACAATGAGTAATCTATTTGTATTTTGAGCAATGGCTAAATCCCAAGGTGTGATTAGAATCGTGATAATTTTGGGCACCATGGCAGGTTATTAATGTAGTGTGGGTGGCAAAACCTTTTGTTTCCTTTCAAATAGCGACTGCCCACTTAGCCTCCGTGTATGGCTTTCTGCCAATTATGTTGGGGGCAATTTCAAGCCAAATTGATTGGCTAATTGCTTGTGGTCATCTGGCCTTTTTAGCTGCATGTGTAGCATCCCTGGAGGTAATTAGCACTTTTAGAATTGGGGGCAAACTGGAGTTATTCATTGTCATGGCTTTTGGAGTGAGAGCAGGGGCTGTACTAGCTTCTAGTTATGAGTGAATCATTTTTACTTTAAAATGATTACTGAGGATTGATGAGTTTCCTTAACAATTTAAAAAAATCCATTATGGAGGAGTTTGATATACAATTGCTTTCTAGAGCCATTTAAAGTGGCCAGTTGGGTTCTATATATTGTGTGATAAACTCATTGGTAGGAAATAGCTTCAAAAATTGTGAGCATTTTCTAAAAGCGCCTGGAATTTCAATTGCAGTCCTGTACCAGCACACATAGTATAATATTTTGCAGCCAAGTATTACAGTGAAAAATATAAAGTACATTTTTCATTAAAATGTCCTCATATGTTAATGTCACATAAAAAACACTGGTATTGACAGTGATCCCTAAATTTAGAATCATCAAAATATCAAGATGATCTCTCCCTTTTACAAATAATGTGGATGAGTGACTTATAAGACAGAGAATGACCAAACAGAACATCTCAGGATTCTGCCATTCCCCCCCTCCCACAAGCCTGGCATTTGTCAGTGTCAATCAGCACTGAAATTCTATCTGTGGTAATAAAAGGAAGGCCAGGAGTCATCTGCTTATTTTGACTATTCCCTTTCCATAATTAAATGGGAGCTGATGTTATCATCTTTGGAAGATCCAGCTTGAGAGTGAAGTGCTTTTTTAATGCAAATAAACAGTAGGCTTAGGCCACTGCCTACTCTAGGGCCCAGAAGCCTTGACCCAACCAGCTGTTGTATTGCAGTTGTTCCCTGCTGTTCAGGGTGGTCTTCCAGTCCTTTGCCCTGCTGGTTAGGGTGTATGGCCTTCCTCTTAGAGATTCTTCCAGTCTTCCTTCTTTTTGTCTTAGGTTCCTGGCCTCGACTAATGCTGGAGTTCAGGGAAGGCTAGAAGGGAAAGGCAATTATTCCTCTCCTTCCAGTGATTAGGCAAGTTCTGTTGTTTATTTTGGGGTAGGATAGGGTGAGATTCTAGAGAAGACAGGTTTTAGAAGATTCTCTCTTGAATTCATATTTTGGGGCCCTTCACAAATAGGGGAGTGATTCTGGAGATCTGCCTCGCCTCCTCTCTCTGATCAGACTCCAGCCTGCATTCTCTACATTGTTTTCATCGAGTTTGGGTCTTTTTTCACTTGCTTTTCTGTTCTCAGCTTGTGTCCTCTCCCTGACTGAACAAGTCAGATTTCATTTTTTAAAAGTAGATTAAATTACTCTTTGTTGGAAAAGAGAAACAATCTTTGATGTGTGCGCGCGCGTGTGTTGGCAAGAGGTGCTTGGATGGGGAATATAGGGCTCATTTTCTGAAGTATGCTTTTAATCCTCATAGCTGTCTTAGTTTTAAGACTGGGTTCAAGTCTTGCCTCTATTTCTGTGCAACTTTGGACAGAAGACATTCTCTTAGGACTTCAGTTTCCTCATTTGAAAAACGAGAATGATAGATAGCTCTGTACCCCATAGAGTTGTAGCGAGGGTCAAGTAAGTGAGCCCAGAAAAGGCAGGAAGGAGCTGGTGGTAGTGGTACCTGCTTTGGCTCCCAGAAATAGATAGGACTGGGAGAAGTTGACATTTTATCCTCAGGATTCAATGTTTGACCCCGATGAAGTCACATAACCTGTCTAATGCCAAACTGTTTTTGTCCCCAGAGAACAAGCTAGTTCTTCAGGGGAAGGGCAATTGCAACGCTGTCTTCAGCAGTGGGATGTGTCTTGGTAATAAACAGCTGCTCCCACCACCCCAGACCTTGTCTTGCTACTGAATGACTCCAAGGAAGAGGAAACCAGCCATCAGAGGCTTCTGCCACCTGTGCGCAGCTGCTAGTTCCTAAGGTCACCATTATAGGGTTTAGAAGAATTTAAAAAGTATCCACTAGGCCAAGTCACTGATA
Source organism: Dasyprocta punctata (assembly GCA_004363535.1). NCBI lineage: Eukaryota > Metazoa > Chordata > Mammalia > Rodentia > Dasyproctidae > Dasyprocta > Dasyprocta punctata. The sequence continues at coordinate 25,812 of RJWM01005430.1, read as the reverse complement.
TGTCCATTACCTTAAGGCCCAAGTAATTGTACACTACACAGGTTCTAGTGTCTTCCGTTGCTCTTTGTAAGCTGCAACATAATTAGTACAAAGACACTAGATCTTCCACACATTATTTTGGAAATAGCATCCCTTGAGAGATTCTTAGCAGGAAGAGAAGGAGCATGACTGGGCTTCCTTCCTCCTTTCACTCCAGCTTTATAAGGAGGAAAATGAGGAAGTCATTTCCCTTCAGCTGCTAGTTGGTAAGTGTCATTTTCCCAGGGGATTCAGGTTGTTTCAGCCAGACTTCCCCACGCCAGTTGGTAGTGCATAGGGCTCAAAGGTAAAGTTAAGTCTTGTGTTCCAAATGGGGGTGGCGGGTTGGGGGTGGCAGTGGGGGGAGGAGACTGGTAACTGCTAGAAGGCAGCAGAGGGCCAGGAGCAAGTCTAGAATTGCTTAGTGGCTGGATGGCAACCAGACTGGTTGATGGAACAAAGACTCTTTATTGTCAGAGGAGAGGTAGGATAGTCCCCAACCAAGGGAGACAGACACCTTCGGGAGATGCTAACTGATCTTGCCTGAGACACTTCACATCTCTGGGTTGGAATAACAGTGCAACATACCTGGTTAGGGGAGGCCAAGGTTTGGTAAAAGGAAAAAGAAGGCACATTTCCGTAACGATCAAGTCAGAATGGTGCTAGGGTCAGAGTTGAATTCAAAGTCAAAAGAGGATTTAAGGGCTAGAATTCGAATGAATCAGCTAAATCACTTACTGAGGGTCTTTCAAGAAAGTCACAGTAATAGAGTAGTTAAGATCCCAGATTTGGAGTCACGCAGGAACTGGAGTTGGAGTCACAGCTCTGCCGTCTATTAGCTAAATGACTTTTTGTCAAGTTACTCAGCCTTTCTGCCTCATTCTGAAATCACAGGTACAGAGGCTAAAGAAATGTTTGTTGAGCAAGTCATTTTTATCCAGGGTTGCTTCTGGCAAGATTGAGGTTACTGATAGTAACTCCCCACCTCAAAGTTCCATTGCATTCGGTTTGCTACTTATTTTTTCTTTTGTCTAAGATGATTGTCTCTGCCAGCTAGTGCAGCCTTGGTCCCAGCCGCCAGGAGCCTGATTGTTAGCTAAAGGCCAGGGACCAGAGGAGAGGAACAATATAAAGGTCTCAGGAAAATTCTGAGAAATACTAATTCACATGAAAATCGGGAAAACAGAATATTATGCCTTATTCAAAACTGATACCTTCTTTGTATTTTCATGACTCAGAAGTAGGTAAGCTAAAAAGAAAGCTGATTAAATGAAAAGGCACTTTATGATTCTTTCTTTCTTTCTTTCTTTCTTTGGGGGGAGGTGGTACTGGGAATCGAACTCAGGACGTCAAGCTTGCCAGGCAAGAGCTGCACCACTGAGCTAAATTCCTGGCCCCGATTTTATGATTCTTGCGTGAGACAAAAGTTTAAATACTAAATTTATGCAACCAAGTAAGTCCATTATAGAATCCTTCATTAGAGCCTAGGACACATTAATAGGAAACCTGAGAAGAGCCAAATAAAAATGGTAGCTTACTGAAAAGTAATGTACCAGTGTTAGCTTTTAAATTTTGATCAATTTTCTGTGGTTCTGTGAAATGTTAGCAATAGAGAAAGCCAGACAAAAGCAGTTTTGCAACTTTTCTGTAAATGTGCAATTATTTAAAGCATAATATATTTTCTTAAATAATGCCCAGGTGGGCTCAGTGGCTCACCCAGCAATCTCAGCTAATCAGGAGGCTGAGACAGGAGGATTCCAAGTTTGGGTTCAACTTGGGCAATTTAGCGAGATTCAGTCTTAAAATAAAATTTCATTTCACAATATCTATTATATATTTTAATCCTTATTTACACTTTTGGTTTCTCACACCAGAGAAACAATGTGTTATTTACATATGTGCCGACTTTAAATCAGGTAAGAATATGGTCTCCAGTGGAACTGATTAGAAGATGCTGATAGAACTATAAACACACTCAGCCACTTTCTCTTTGACAAAGGGGTCAAAAATGTTCACTGGAAGAAAGGTAGCCTCTTTCATAAATGGTGCTGGAAAAACTACTTATACATGCCAAAGACTAAAACTAGACCCATGTCTGTCACCATGCGCTGACGTCAAAGTGGATCAAAGATGTAAATATTAAAAAAATACTAAATCTACTGGAAGAGAAAGTAGGTAAAAATTTTGAAGACATAGGGATAAGCAGAGAGTTCATAAACAAAATCCAAATAGCACAGGAAACACTTCAAAGAATCAACAATTGGGATCTCATCTTATTAAAAAGCTTTTGCACATCAAAAGAAATTACCAACAGAGTGAAAAGAAAACCCAAAGTGGAAAAAAAATTAGCCAATTGTCCCTCAGATAAATAACTTACATCTAGAACACATAAATGATTGAAAAAAAATCAGACCCCCCCCAAATTGGAAGACCCAATTCAAAACTGGGCAGGTAAATAACAAAGATGTGAAAAAATGTTCACCATCATAGATCATTCGAGAGATGGAAATTAAAACAACACTGAGATTCCATCTCACCTCAGTAAGAATGACTGTCATCAAGAAATCACCAATAACAAATGCTGATGGGGCTGTCTGTAAGGAAAAAGGAACCCGTCTCCTTTCACTGTGAAAGGAACCTTTCACTGTCGATGGGAGTGTGGAGTGCTGCAACCACTATGGAAATCAGTGTGGAGATTCCTCAAAAAACTAGGATTGGAGGTCCCCTTTGACCCAGCTGTTCTACTTCTGAGTATTTTCCCAGAAGAATCAAAAACATCATACCACAGTGATACATGTGCACCCATGTTTATAGCAGCAAAATTTATAATAGTTATATCTTGGAAACAACCCAGATGCCCATCAACCCAGGAATAGATAAAAAAGATATGGTATTTTTATACAATGGAGTACTACTCAGCTATAAAGAAGGCTAAATTTGGGACATTTATAGGGAGATGAATAGCAATTAGAGACCATACTCATAAGTGAAATAAATCAGACTCACATGTGTAAACATTATATTGTCTCCCTAGTGTAAGAAGCTGAAAAAGTGAATAAGATCCAAAATGTACACTAAATATTGTCAAATGAAAAGAAACTATTCAAAAGGAAAGAGAAACTGGAATGGGGAAAACAAAAAAAATAAGGAAGGAAAAAGGAAACAAATATATACACAAAATAGTTAAAGATAGTTATACTACTAATATCTATTAGTTCATTGAAGAGAAATGTTTGTGCCAATATAGGCACAAAAATTGATCAAACAAAATAGTTTGATCAACTTTTCACGCCTATATCTTGTAATATAACCAACTACTTTGAAGATAACAATACACAATATACTAACCATTGTTACTCTCCTACAATATTGTTTTGAAATTTTGTAGCATTTTTTTTCTTTAAAAAAAAAAGAAGAATATGGTCTCAGTTTGCATCCATTTGTCTAGAAATGTCTCAAGTTTATCCTTCTGTGTGTTTGAGTAATACTCCACTGTATTAAAAACCACATCTTCTGTATCCATTCATTGATTGAAGAAAATGTTCAGATGGGAAGGGGAAATAGGAAAGGGAGAGGGGGAAAGTAAGAAAGGGAAAAGAAAATGAAAAAAGAAAAAAATGGAAACAAAACTTTTGTAAGAAGAGAAGGAGTAGTTGAAGGGAGGGTAAGGGAATAGAATAGAAAAAAATTAAGCTATATTATGTACAAGTTCCCTGTAATTAATGTTATCACTATGTATACTTAAAATGTACCAAATTAATTAATTAAAAAAACAAAATAAAAGTTTAAAAGGGCTGGTGATATGGCTTTTTGGCAGAGTAGTTGCCTAGCATGTAAGAGTCTTGAAGTTTGATTCTTAGTACCAAAAAGAAAATAAATGACCAAATTTTGTTTCAACAGTCTTTTATTTCACTGCACCATGTCTGAAGATGTTTTTGAAAATACATAGAATCCAGATAAGGATTAGGATACTTTCTGCCATATACACACTTTGAACTCTGCCCTCTTTCCTCTTAATGGTTTACTTGTGTATTTTCATGTGCCATCCGAAGTCCATGGAAATGTGATTGTTAATTTGTATAATGTACTTAACCAGCCACTTAGCGATATGTATTCACATTTTTGCCCCAATTTTATGTTAGCGTAAATAACGCTGCAGTGTCTCCCTGTGTGCATGTATCTCCGTGCTCATTCCTGATGTTTCCTTGGGGGTAGTGATTAAAAGGAAGACAACTGTGTCAAAGAATATAAACTTTTAAAAAAGATCTTGATGCTTCCTACCGTGTCACTCTGTAGAAGGGTTAGATGAACTTATATAGCCCTGAGCCGTGTGCGAGGAGCCTGCTCACTGCACCTAATCAACATTCGGTCTTCCTGAAGAAGCATCTTGCTGCTGAATGTGCTTGCTTTCACTTAGTTCTTGTTGCAGTTGTGTGGTTTTTATAATGGCCAGGGTTAGCACCTGCTTTCCTTATGCTTTTATCATTTTTCTCTGTAATTCTTTAATATGGTAGCTAGCTGGGACATTATTTCTTTAAAGAAACTATCTTACTACTAAGTAACTGGAGGTTCTTGCTCTTTAACTTTATTTCAGGTAATATTGTGTAACTCACAAATATTTTGTTTTTTCTATTTACACACACACACACATTCATTTGCACTTTAATACCACTGATGGGTGGGGTTGTAAAAACAAGTGAAGGTTGAAGTGTACTGAGTCACCACCCACAGGGTTTTAGGGAGCAGCAACTTGGCATGGTCTGGATTTACTGTGGTACCCTATTGCCTAGCACTGTGCGCCCTTCACATATGGTAAGTAGCTTTTCTATAGATGGACCTAAGGGCTGAAATCTGCTGGCTTACCCTGCAGTGGTGCAGTGGAGGCAAAGGACCCAGAATGTTCTCGGTGGTGGAAATGCCTTTTCTGCTCCTGGCTTACTGTGTTGGCTCTGATTTGAACTCAGGGACCTCACTTGACATTAGTGGTTCTGGAAGGAGAGTATCCTAGCCTATGTGCCGGCTTCCTGTTCTGCCCAGGGACTGCTGTGTCAGAAAATGAACTGCCGCCACTGGGCAGGTAGTTCTTTCTGCTTTTGTCGCCCTTCACAGTCTCAACTCCTCTCATATTTATAAGACTACTTTAATAGTCTTGTCTTGTAATTACATCTGGAGACAGGAGACAGCATCTTTTGATAGTTCAAGTCCTAACGCATTTAAATTGCCCTCCTAATGCTATAAAAGAGTCAAATTATATATTCTGGTTTGCACTAGACAGCAATAAATGTCAAGGTGCCATCCACTCGTGTTTTTAACTCCTTGATGCCATCTGTTTGGGGTTCTTCACATGGCCATGCACTGGCATTTTCCTGTCTCCTGGCATGAAAGGATCAAGTTGGAAAATAAATTTCTTTATTCAAAATATATTAAAAGGCAGAGGCAGTTTGTAAACATTGCCTTGGAAAACTAGGCATAGCAATAAAGTAAAGGACAGGAACCTGATTCAGTAAAGGAAACATTTCACTAGATTGTCATCTACTTTATTTTTAAAGCTGCAATAAGATATAACGATAAAAAGGCCAATGATGCATTTCAGCCAAGTGATATGAACTCTTGCTAAACCAATTAAACTGTCAGTATACTACAGCTTCACATTTTCTGTAACTTACTAGGTCACCTTAGGACAGTTAGTCACTTATGACTTGTTACCTTTGATGCAAAATCAATTTTGCAATTTATATTCTTACATTTCATTATGAACGTATATTATTTTGCATGAAAGCTGCTGGAAAAATAAGAGACTTTTGAAGCCCGTTCTCTCCACTCCTGCTCAAGAGGTCATAAAGGAATAAAACCAATCATTTTATGTTTTGAGACTTCTAGGTAGCTTTTGATCATACAATTTTTTAGAAAGATGTGCCCACTATACAATTCTAACCATGGGTGCAATTCCAAATGTTGGATAAAATTGTGGACATTAAAAAGTGAGATTTTTGACTGCAGAGCTTACATTTTCACAATACTTTTTTCCATTTTTGAATGTGTGGGCTGAAATATGCCAGAGGGTGGGCTTTTTTAGTGTCCTGTATTTGGGGTTTAGAGCTCCAGCTCCTCTCAAAGTGATCGAGCAGATGGTTATTCATATTTATTACTATCACAGCTTTCAGTTTGGGTTTTGGAAGTTGTGAGTTATAAAATGATAGATCAGCAGTATTTGAGAGAGGAGTAGGGAAGGAGGAAAAGGAAGGATTGGAGACTTTTTACTCTTGTTACTGTAGGTTTCCCTTGGAAGTGCTTTCCCTTTTTCTCTTTAGGACAAATATACTGCTTTAGGAAAAACTGTGTCAGTAATAAAATGTACATGACAGAGCTTTAGTTTTAGGTACTCATTAGCATAGTAGAGGACAGATCTGTTCTCATAAACTCATATAGCAAGCAAGAGCATGATTAACATTGACTGAATAGCCCTTTTCTTCTGTTATGAACTCAGCAGGGTTTCCTTTAACCCTCCCATATGACTATTAATTATACTTGTAAATACATTTCCTTCCAAAGCTTAAATCAGATGTGTACTTCTGACATGTATGGCTGTATTAACACTGGACCACTGAAACTTGAGCTTTAAACTTGAAGTTCTCTTCTGGTTTTGGTTTAAGTCATGGTTACAGAATCAGTGGGGGCAGTCTACTCTATTAATTTAGATTCACTTTGTGATCAAATCTCTCTCTCTCTCTCTCTCTGTCTCTGTCTCTCTCTTATTTCTTTATGTTGCTGGGGCTTGAACCCAGGGCCTTAGGCATGCAAAACAACATAATCAAGCGTCACTAATTTGTGCATGATACAAGGACTATGTGCTACTCAGGCATCTTTACTCCTGTTGCCTCAGGCATTTCTACTCTAGCCAGCATTTCCCTTGTTTGTATATTTTTTCTTAGACTCCAGTTTGAACACATGGAACACACTGAATGAAAAGAGAAACACAGAGCAGGAGTTGAATAATTAAGAGAGACACTTCTCACTTCCTGCATTACTGAGAATGGTATTAGAACCAGGTTTAACTGGCTTTCTTTGCATTAAGTATGAATACAGGCCCTTGCACCTGCACCATCTCATTTAAACTCAGAACGACCCTGTTGGGTAGGTAAGACTATTCTCTACATTGGAGATGAGGCCTGAAGCTCTGAGAGATTAAGTAATTTGCCAAGGGCGTAATGCTAGCATTGAAGTGGTACATTTTAGTTTCCATTTAAAGACTTTCACTTAATTCCAGTGCTTCATTGGCTGCATCAAGATTATTTATTATTGTCGATAAAAGGTGGTCTTGATGCCCCAGACTACTTCTCAAAGCATGGTAACATATCCCAGAGTAGGGGCTTTTTAAAATTAAGACTAATATACTGATATAATACCTGTTAATTTTAGAAAATTTAAAAATACAGATAAGAGAGTTGGGGGTATAGCCCACTGGTAGAGTGCTTACTAGATTGCACAGGCCCTGAGTTCCATCCCCAGTACTATAACAACAAAGCAAAACATGATCCTTAAAAAATACAGATAAGAATATAATTAGCCTGTGATACTAAAACCCAGATATAACTTATTTTCAGTGCTGGCGATGGAACATAGGGGTAAGTATGTGCTCTTATTACTGAGCCACATCCCTAGTTGTACCATGGTTTTGAAACAACTTAGTGATACATTGCAGGTATTGTCCCATTTTATTGCATAGATGTCAATATCATTTTGGGTGGGAGTACTGGGTATTGATCCCAGGGCCTTTGCACTGAGCTACATCCCTAGAGCTTTTTTTTTTTTTTTAATTTTGAGATAGAATCTCACTAAGTAGTTAAATTTCCCAGCCTAGGCTCAAAGTTGTCATTTTCCTGCCTTAGCTTCCCAGAGTGCTGGAAGACCTGTACTACCATATTGGTAGATGTCAACATCATTTTCGTAGCTATGCAGTGTTCTGTTCTTTGAATATATATCATACTATATTTAACCATTTCATCTTAGCTATTTTAATAAGACCCAGTCTTTTGGATTGAGAATCTTCCTCCGATGTAACAAAATGTCAGTTAATTTAGAATATGCATTTTGGTTATTAGCTGGCTGTGATGGAAAGTATATAATATCGTGTCCTTCTTTTCTAAGGTGCTAATTTACTAGGACCTAACTGAAAAACCTAACTTTTAAAACTTTATTCAGACATCCAACAGGTAACAATAAAGCCAGAAACCTCTGACAGTAGGAGCAAAAAGCATAGTGGTCGAACAGCATGTATAATTGTTATATCTATTAAATTAAGTATGGGATATTCATTCAGTGAAATATTATGAAGCTCTTGATGCTTATATTTTCAAAACGTATTTTATGATGGAAAAATTCACTACTGGAAATTTTAAAATTTTATAAAGAACACAATATAAAGTTTATATAGGTGGTATAATAAAATATATTAAATGTTTAAATTAAATGATTTATTGCCGTAAAACCACATTGCCATCAATCCCCTTCAAAATATTCCCCCTTGCTTTGGACACACTTATTCCAAAGTCCTCTTTTGTGTCTTTAATTGTGCTGTAATGGCTGCTTCGATGTCCCTAATCAGTAATGGCAAACTTTTAGTGCTTTCAATGAAACAAACAGCCAACTACGGCATGTGTCCTGTAGGTTTGCCACCACTGTCCTAAATCAATTCAAAATATCTTATCTTTCATGGTCATTTTGATTTTGAGGAAGAGCCGGAAGTGGCACCATGGCAGATCTGGTGAAAAAGGTGGATAAGGAGATACCGTAGTGTTTTACAAACCTGCCTTTCCTTTGGATGACACTCAGTAACAGCATTCACTGTACTTTTGATCACACCTCCTTAAAGACACTTATGAAAGGGGGCTTGCAGAACTGCTTCAGAAAATGGCAAGTGATGGGATGTGTATTCCAAGTATGGAGAGTTAAAAGCAATTTTTTTTTACTATAATAAGTTATAAAAACTTAAACTAAATGTATTGTGATCAGATTTCATACTTACGAACAAAAATCATATACATCTACAGTGAAGTATTTCGTTGCTTTTTGTTGGATGGTGGAATATTTTCCATTTGAGAAGTCGTTTGCTGAAGACCACACAAATTGAATGGGTTAGAGCTAGGATCTGAATTTGGGTGTTTATTTCCAAAGCTGGTGTGAGATAAAGTATAGTGCGATCAAGATTCAGGGTGCTTTATTTTTAAATTTTTTTAATTACCTAGTTGATAACTAGCAGTCAAGCTGTACTGGGACCAGAAAGTACAAATAAGGGAAAAAGTATACTATAGAGCATTTGTGCTGGTGAACCTGGGAGGTCCTTTGACCCCAAAGGTTACCCCAGGGGCTCCAAATCCCTGGGTTTAATATTATCTAACTTCATAGTGCTATTGTGAGGATTAAATGACATAATTCATGTAAAGGGCACATAGAACAGGCTTGCTCAGTAAGTGGTAGCTAGTATTTCTTATGTAGAACCTTGCTTGTTATAGGGATTAAGGCTTCAAGAAGCCTGAGGCAGGGCATGTTTACCCTAGTGAATCCTGTCACATCTTAATAGTCCTCAAACATTCCTGACCATTCAAATGCCTTTTATTTGAACCTTTCATATAAACAAGCCCTAATCAGCTTTGTGGACCTTACCAGCTTTTTCAGAAAACCTCTATACATTTTTAAAAATTATTTGCAGGAGGAGGGTTATTTATTTACTCACTGAAAATAGAGACTGTATGATACAAGGGAACCAGGAGGTGATTGGTTTGGAGTTAATAGGCAAACTTTTTTTTTCCCTCTTTAACCTGAGGAGGCTTGATTAGGTTAGGCTCCTTTAAGATTCTTGGAGAGTCTGGGAATTTTGAGAACAAAAGCTCTGCAGGGAGGCCACCAAAGAGAGCAGGCTCTCCTCCAATCTTTGTATGTTCTTCAATTTTTCATTCGAGTTTTTTGTTCCTCTTCTTCTCTTCAGTCCCTGGAATAGAGTGGCATTATCTTGAAGCTATAGAGATTTAAGAAACAACCAAGGTTGGCCTCTCTTTGTTGAGCTTATGAAAGCCATATTTAGTTTAGGAGGATTGCATTTTTCCCTTGGGAGGCCCCTCTATACCTGCAGCCATCAGAAATTCCATATTAAAATCCCACATTTAAGTCTTTACGGCAAAAGTCTGTTCTTGTATGTCTGGACCAGGTCCAGCTGTCAGGCTGAGATATTATTGACTTTCTTCTCAAGTGAGTGGTTTACATCTGCTGGCTCCATTTCTTTACCACTAATTCTGAAACACCTTGTAATCTGACTTCTACCACTGCCTCTCTACTAAAATTGCACCCTTGGAAGTTTCCAACAACTGACTTTTTGCTGAGTTCATTGGGGCTTACTTTTCTTCACATCTTTCTCCCACTTGAGTGTTTCTTTTTCCTTGGTTTATGATGCTAGATGAATTTGACTTTTCTCTTACCTCTCTGAGTCTTCCTGCTCTCCTTTGTGATGGCAGGCTTTCTTCCTTTGCCTCCCTCATCCAAATGGGACTGTCTGCCAATTGGGTGTCTTTAGTGCTCTAGTCTTTTTACTCCTCATTCATCTCATGGCTTTAACTCCTACTTCAATATAATTAACTGCAGTTCTGACTTCTTACTCATGCCCAAGTCCTGCATTTCTTACTGCCTAATAATAAATGACATTTTTTGAGTAGGTGTTGTGCAGTGTAATATATATATATATATATATATATATATAATCTCTAATCCTTACAATACTCCCTAAGGCAGATAGTTTTAAACTGATTTGTTATGGTTTGTATCTTACTGGCACCCAAAAGCCTTATGTGGTTATAAGTGTGGCTTTGGGGAGGTGATTGGATCTTGGGCGTATGATACTTACCAGTGGATTACTCCTCTGATGGGTTTATAGCTACATGTGGTGATGGGAGGTAAGGCCTATTTTGGGGAGGTGGGTCATTGTGAGAATGGCCTGGAAGGTGTATCTCCCTCCTTCCTCCCTTGATCTCTGTCCTCACTGGCATGCCATGAGCAACCCTCCTCTGCCATGCCTGCTTGAGCCAGCGGACTGTGGACTGAAACTTACATAAACTATGAGCCAAAATAAACCTTTCCTTCTTTTTTTAAATTTTATTTTAAAGATAGTAAAATCCAACAAAACAAAACAGAACAAAGTCAATCAAAACAAAGCAGAAGAATTGGTATAGAACTTCAAAACAGGATACTAGGAAAACAATAGCTACTATAGTATATCTTGTTATCTTCACAGTAGTTGTCCATTCCATCAGGTATAGCAAAATCAAACCAAAAACAAAACAGAATAAAACCAATCAAAACAGAATATTGAATAAAGCAAAACAGTGAGAACAATATTGGGCCTCAAAGACAAGACAGAAGGGAATCCTCTGTATTTGCTACATTGCATACTATCATCCTCCCAAGAGATGCTCAGATTGCTGGCCCCAGGCCTGCAAAATCAGCCAAACAATACAAGCATTTAGTTGCTTTATGTACCTTAGTTACTATCAACTTAGCTGGTTCTCCTAACCAGCAGGTTGTTTACCGGGGTGGGGGAGGGTGTTGATTCTCAGCCTGGGCACAGGTATGCTCACGGGAGGTGCTGATTTTTCTCTTCCTGGAACCTGTTGTGCAGCTTACCAGGAAGGCTGGCTGGCTGTCTTCTGGTTGGATCTTCCCTGACCCAGCATGGCGGATTCTCAGGAGGCACTGATCTTTCTCTTCCTGGAGTCCGCGCTGCTTGCGCCACTTACCAGGAAGGCTGGCTACTTGTCTTCTGCAAACCTTTCCTTCTTTAAGTTGTAGATGTGAACTATTGTGTCCCAGCAACAAGAAAGTAACTATGACTCCATTTTACAGATGAAGAAACCAACTCAGATAAAATAAATCTATCTGCCTGCCTGTTTATCTGTCTGCCTGTCTGTGTGTCTGTGTGTTTTTGCATTTTTCCATTTAGATCCTCTACCATTAACTAAATATCATCCAGTCCAAATCAGGATACTTTCCTTCCTGGCTCCAAACTAATTCTATTCTCTTTAAGGCAATATCAGTCATTCTACTACCTGCTATTATATCACTTGCAGGCTGGGAGAATTGAAAATCATACAGGTAATTGCTTTGGAATAATGCACCCTACTCCCCAAAAGAAAACAACACCTTCAAAATCCTCTAAGTCTAATTTATTGCAATGCCAAGTTTTAAAAATTAAAGTTTCAACTACCATACACATGAGCAATTCTCAACCATTGCAAGTGCTAAGTCTGACAGTTTTCACATTGTATGGGCTCTGGACTGCCGAAGGTTAAAAGTGAAATTCTCAGGATTTAGCTTTGCTTTCTTCACTTTTCACACCCAATGCTCCCTTGCCTGCCCTGTTCATAGGGAGATCTACTCTTGGTTCCGCTTAGTTTCCAGTGTGCGGGTGTGATCCTGTCCCTTTCTTCTCTTTTGGACTTGAAAGCTACTGGAATTTCAGTGATTCAATGACAATATTTCTATCAGATAGAAGTAACTTTCAATGCAATAAGTTGTTAAAAGAAAATCACTAAAATTGTTGGTCATTTAGTATTAACAACTGTTGATGTGGAACATTTTCATAGCTGACCTGGACAAACCAATGTGTTAAAGCAATGACTTTAAAAGCCACTTCTACAGAGGATAAGGAAAGGTCCTACTGCCCATTGGTGAGGGTCAGCTTTCATCTTTGTGTGGTATAGTTGCTTTAATGTGACAAAATGTTAAACTTGATGACTACTTAAGAATCAGATAATTGAGGCTTCATGTCTTTTGAAGCCCATGGCAGAATCACTGTGGCACATCATCTCATTGAGGATTCGCCACATGCCAAACTGAATGCTTTACTAGGGCTATTTTTATTCTGCTAGCATCTCTGTGACCATTTCAGCTTTAAAAAAGCAGCAATCTGCCATAGCTGCCATCATTTTCAATGGGAGCAGTACAGGGTCAAATGTTCAGTTATATTCCATTGTTGTGAAGTCAGGCTAAAGAATGAGTAGACTCATTGAGAAGTTTTGGCTATCTGTTTTCTGTGCCAGTTTCTTCTGTTAGTCAGTATGAGTGCCCTGAATTGTAGTGACACTGCTGTTTAATCAGACTTGACCAGGATGGAAGCACAGAGCCAAAAGACAAACGTACTCAGATTAGCCTTTGGCAAATTGTTTTCTTAATAAGTAAATTAGAATGTACCTTTAAAAAAGCTGACCACCTGCGTATTTAATCATTGTCAAGAAAGGAAAAAAAGGGGCTTCAGGATTTTAACCTACCTCTAGTTGAACAGATTTGTAAATTTGCCCTGTATGTACCGCGTCTATATACGGTTTGTTCACACTAGTACAATGTTTGTCATATACTTGGGGTCCAACTAAGATTTGTAGAATGAATTTGTCACTTGAACAAAAGAAAGACTAAATGTTGCTTAGTTGTTAGGATATGTTCCCCATATCAACCGGCATAAATGAAAGTTTGACAGGAGTAAAATCTAAATGTAATAAAAATCACTGAAATATTTAAGGAAAACCTTTATTCTAAGATAGAAAATATTAACGACACAGTATCTCTGCAGTCTGCTATTTGAGGGAAATAGTGGGAAGAAGATGAAATTGACCAAGGGTTGCTAGGCAGCATCACTTCATCTGGTCACATAAGGTCATGGAGGACCCGGAGTCTGACTCATGTGGGGACTCAGTCATTGTGGACTGTCCCTGAAATTCTCATGTCCTGCGAGCAAGGAGATCGGTCTGATGCTTGTTAGAGACTGACCAGCAGCTATAGTTACCTGTGATGTTCTGTGTTCCTAGAAGAAAAGTAATTGATAGAAGCCTAGTTATAGCTGCTTTAGTCCTTAAACTGATAATCAGTTCAGTTGAAAGTGGTTGTTAATGCTTATTACTTTGTGCTTAGATTGTGTGATGTCTTCTGTGGAAACATGAGACGTGTATGCCCTCATCCCAGGGATGCTTAAAGGCAAGTTAGTCACAAATGAAATAGTTAAATGGCCGTAAAAGATAGTCTGAGAATCATAATTTGATAAGAAACCTTCGAGATCATTTAGACCAAGCTTCCCATTTACAAAGAAGCTAGGCACAGATTAGGAATTAGTATTTATCAAAGTCCATGAGACAGCTGGTGGAAGTTGGAACTTGCACTCAAGTAGGCTAATTCCTAGTAATTTTTTCACTTTATCGTACCGGTGGTTATATGGCGTTTTAACATGCTTGCTATGACTAGCTATATTGATGCTGGGCATATTTTGATGAGACCATTTTGATGTGAGAGCATGTCTGTAGCAGCTCACAGAGAAAACTAATAAAATATTCCACAAATTTTCTATCACCAAGTATTGTACAAAGCAGACAGTTTTACCCCATCCCTCAGCTTTCCCTCATCTCTCCTCCTGGAGGGCAGACACCAGGAATAAGGTGGGAGTGAGCGTCAAGGATAGAATGCGCGTCATGAATCGGGTGAGACTCAGAGAAGAGATGAGGGGTGGTGTGGGCCGTCACTCACCATCTGGCAGGCGAAGCACACATCAACAGCAGTCATGTGTTTCCCACACTTGATCATCTTTGAGAGGCCATTAATCATTTGGGGCATAGTATCTGTCCGTTCTTCTTTTTTCTTGAATAGTCTGTTCCTTGACATTTCTAATTCCAAACTTTCAAGGTACATGAGTGGGGTAGGGGAGAATATTTAAGTTACAATATGGTCCTATCTTCTCAGATTCCCTGGGAGTCCTTGAAACAGTGTGTCAGTTCTCTTATTAATATTCCACACAAAATCCTATGGAAAATAATACACATCTGCTATTTTCAAAATTGTAGAACATTAATATGATGATTTTAAGAGTTTAGGACAGGTGTGCTCTTTAGAGGTTTGTCTCCTTTTAAAGCTAAACAAACTTAAAAATACATCTGATTTTTCTGATTATAAATATATGAAATTTTCCCTTTCTCAATGGCATTTTATTTTGAGATAGGATCTTGCTATATAGTTCAGGCTGGCCTTGAACTCACTGTGTAACTCAGGTTGGCTTCAAACTTGCAGTGATCCTTTTGCTTCAGACTCCCAAGTGCTGAGATAACAGACGTGCACAACCATTTCCAGCTTAATGCCATTGTTATCGTAAAAGTGTTCTTTAAAATTTACCCCTGAAAAGCTGAGTGTGGTGGTGCACACCTGTAATCCCAGCATTCAGGAGGCAGAGGCAGGAGGATCCACAATTCCAGGCCAGCCTGGGCTACATAGTGAATTCAAGACCAGCCTGAATTACACAGCGAAGACCCTGTCTCAAAAAAAAAAGTACCCCTGAAATGTAAAGAATCTAAGGGGCAAAGAAATTTCTATGTTAAAATGTATTGAAAAAAGTGGAAAGTGAAAGTGATCCATAATTTGGATAAGGATTGAGGAAAAGTTGTTAGAGAGGTAAATGACAAACAGCCTCTGGTAGTCTTTGTCATCGCTGCATCATAATGACTGCATTAGAGCAGCCATACCACAATGTCAAAAATAAATATAGGATGTCTTGATTTTAGCAAAACATTGGGAGTCTTCTCTAATATCCTTGTGCATATGATTGTGAAATTTGACTGCATAACTAGCAATTAGGCAAATTCACAGCTGGTTGAACAACTGATTCAATATCAACCCGAGGAAGATGTTTTTAGTGAAGGACCACAGAACTGTTTCTCAGCTCTTGCCCAAGCATTTTTTCATTTGACAAAATAAAAGAGATAATAGGAAACAGGGAGATAAAACTTTTTAAAAGGGAAGGAGACCAGAGATGGAGGGAGGGAGGAAAGCTAAGGTGGAAGGGGCTGAAAATAGAATTAAGATGTGTTATGTAGCAATGCCCCATGAGGGAGGTATGCATTATGTACTGCAAACATGTACTAATAGAAATAAAAATTTTTAAAAATACCAAGAACCTACTCTGTTTCAAGATACCCTACTAAGCACTGTGTGGAGTAAGTATATGTCTGGATTGTGGTCCCTGCCCTGAAGGAATAACCTTTTGGTCAACTGATCAGAAAGACAGGCTTTTCACATTGCAGATAACACGAATCTGGGTGGCGTAGTTTAATATATAGGATGACAGAATCCAGATTTAGAATGATCTCAACTTGTGGGAACTCTAGGTCAAAACCTACAAGATGAAATTTAACAGTGATAGATATAAAGCCTTGAATTTAGGTTAAAAAAATTGCATATGTACAGGATATGAGAGATGTGACTTGGCAGCAGTTTATGTAAAAAGTTTGGGGATTTAGTTGATCACAAGTTTCATATGAGCCAACAATGTGCTGTAGCTTATTTTTTTAAGCAAAAACAATTTTAGGCTGTATTAGAAGCATGTGTGCTGCTCAGACCACATCTGGAGTATTATGTTCAAATATAGTCACCACATTTTATGAACATTGACAAAGCTGAGTGTATCCAGAAGAGTGACCAGGATGGGTCTGAAAATCATGTCAAATGAGAAATAGTTAAAACCAGAGATTTTTAGCTTTTGTTTTAGACTTTTTTAGGTTAGAGTTGGCCTTTCGAGTCTTGGTTAGGTTCCCTTGCTATGCATTCCACAATCCCCTGAGCAGCCCTCCTGCCTTTCCTGGTGGACTAGGAATTTTTTGTACTTTTTTTTTTTTGGCAGGGGCATTTCAACCCAGGGGTGCTCTACTACTGAGATAAATCCCCAGACTTTTAAAAAAATATTTTATTTGAGACAGTCTTGCCAAGTCTCCCAGTCTGAGCTCAAAGTTGCCGTCCTCCTGCCTCAGCCTCTCAAGTACTTGGGATTACAGACATGTGCCACCATGCTCAGCTAGACTAAGGTTTTGTTAGAGCAGAATAAGATCTCTGCATTCATTCTTCCATCCATAGGACAAGGCACCGTGCTTGACACAGAGTGGATCCTTCGCAGTGTTTGGATGATGCAAGAGTGAAATTTCTAATTGTGAGAGTCTTACATACCCTAGTGCCTGTCATCTAGTCATTAAATGGAGGAACAACAACAACAACAAAGGGAATTTTAAAAAATTCGTAACATTTTTGGAATGTTTCTTGTTTTGTTTTTTGTTTTGTTTGTTTTTGTAGGCCTTTCTGTGATTTTCTTTTAGCCTCTGCTAGGACTTGATACTAGATGCATGTCTGCTTTAATAGGAATCTTAAAAGGCCTTTTCTTCAAGAGGCCTTTTAATAAAAGGGTTGAAGTTCTGGCGCTAGTATCAAGGAGACACAAATGAAAACTATGAGATACCATTTTTTTTAAACTCACAAATTAGTAAAAAATATATAGAAAATAATATCCACTGCCAGGGAGGATTTAGTCAAATGGACACACTTATGCATTTCTGGTACAACCCTTTCGAAAAAGCAGTTTGGCAATACAAATTATCAAGGGCCTGAAAAATATTCACTTTTTGATCCAATGATTCTACTTTGGGGACTTTTTCCTAGGAAAAGTCATCCTGAATACAGAAAAAGAAGCCTTACGAACAGAGGTGTTTTATGATAACACAAAGTTGGAAACAGTAAAAATGTTGAATAATAGAGGAGTGAATGGTTATATAAACTATGATATACCCTTTTGATAGAATGTCATAAAGCTTTGTAGTTTCTATAGGATATAAAGCTATATATATGCATGATGCAGTTGTGTGAAAACAAACCCAGACATAGAAAAATATCCTTCTAAGTCTTATACTGTAATGTCAATAATGGGTGTTTTTCAGTGGTGCAGTGATTATTTTTGCCTTTTCTAAAATTTTCTCTTTTCAAGTATTCCTCATTGCATCTAGAAAAACACCTATACAGCTTTGGATTTTTAATTCAGGTTTTCAACATTCCTGTGTCTCTAGTGATATGACAATCATTATGAGTTTGTAAGGCGAAGAATAAACCCCAAGCATCTTCAGAACAAAACTGGTTTCCATCCTAAATTTAATTGAAATTCATTTTAATTCACTTTTGCTGAAAACATACATGCAAATATACTCATGACCACTTTTAGATCAAGTGTGTATTAAGACATTTCACAAATAAAAAGTGATACGACCCAAAAAAAAGTAAAAAGAGAAGCATCCCAGATTCTAGAGAACCAGGCCTCTTTTGCCAACAGGGTTGGGGGGAGGCACTGTCTTGCAGTTCGCAGGTATTTAGAAAAGTTTTGAATGGTTGGCTCCTGGAGGGGGAGAGGGAAGAATGAGAGATTGATTGCAAGTGGATAAGGCTGAATTGTTTGATGTACACTGGAAGGATCTAGAAATCAGGTGTTATCTTGTTAAATTTGTTTTAATGTACATTTATATATTGCTCAGGTATCAAAGTTCTAGTTGTCATGACTCTAAACACTTTAAAAATGCATCCATTACAAGTAATTTGCACTAATATATCACTCTGGACATTCAGTCCAGTCCAGTTTTCCCCTTCTATCAAAATTACTAGTAGCTTTCCCAATATCCATTGTTTAATGTAATACATGTTTGCCCTCCTACAGCATAGAAGGCATGTTCACAGGCACATTTGATGCAAGCTTTATTTCTTATGGTTTCTTTCTTTCTTTCTTTCTTTCTGTCTTTTTTTTTTTTTTGAGGCAGGGTTTCACCATATGGTGCAGGCTGGCCTTCAACTCACTTTGTAGCCCAGGCTGGCCTCGAACTCATGGCAATCCTCCTGCCTCAGCCTCCCAAGTGCTGGAATTACAGATATACGCCAGTGTGCCTGGTTTATTTCTTATGTTTTTAAGTCACTTTGGCACTACATATTAATGAAGCCTGTTCCCTCTTCTTTCCCTAATGATGGCAGAGTTATCTTATTTCTTTAATTGCTTGTGTTATTTTTTCATCCTTTCCACTTGAAAAAAAAATAGTCCTCAGAATTGGATAGTTCTAAGTTTTGTCCATGATGTTTAAGATGTGAGTATTTTTGCAGGGGAAAAGTCCATAATGGATCTGATTTCTTCAACAAAGTTTGAAGACAATCCAGGTTTGAAGAAAGTGGAGTTTTTTATGCATGTTCATATTTCATGACCCTGCTCTTTGTAACTTCTGGTTCCGCTTAGTGTGAATATCTGTCTGTATGGAATTCTGTGTAATTCTAGTGCGAACATCTATTTCTATAGAAGTCTGTGTAATTCTCTTCCATTTTCATGTTTACTGCATGTTAAGCATGGTATGGATAATATTATTAAAAAGATGAATTCCATAAGAACTATTTCTGTTCCTTACCTATTTTTGCTGTTATTCTTGCCCTCTACTTTATTTTAAAAATTAAACAGTAAACCTTTTATTCTATCTTTTCTTATGTCATCTTGTGTATGTCTCAGTGGGAAGCAAACTGTTATTTAGAACTGATCAAATACCTTGTTTTTCCTCCAAATCTCTGCTAAATGAAAAGTTTCATGCAGTATTGGATTGACATTTCTACAAAACCAAAGAAGCCAAAGACTATGGGAGGAGACTGGATATACATATTCTTTTCAGATGTCCTAAACTGGTTGATGCTGACCAGATTATGCAAATTCACTTGACCACGAGATTTGGCACTGCTGAATGATAAGATCACTCAGGGAAGAGTATTCCTAAATGGGAGATCTGGACCACTTGAAAGCTGTGTACTTCAAAGCTTCTTTCACCTCCACTGTAGTTAACTTTACAATCTCCCTAGTCTGGCAAGTGTTAAAAGCTTGATCATTTGCCCACAGATAACTTCTTTGGAAGCTGTAGATTATTTCAGTGGGGAATGGCTGGTGGGCCTTTGATCTCCATATAGATAGAGAAGTATAATTCAGAAAGAATTCTATTGGAGTGATTTATGGCAGAGACAGCACAATTTTATGAATGTTTTCCTCTAGTATGTCCAAAATATGTTGGCAAATATCTGGAGACGATGTGCTCTTTCGTTTGTTCCAACTTTCCTATGAAATGGGGTTATTGATTACATGGTTTTTCAACCTCTGACTTTTGAAAATAAAATGGTTTTAAGAATAAGTATCTACTGATAGTTAAACACATAACTCTTTCGTGCTTCGTGAGGACAGGAGAAAACTTATTTTGAAAGGAGCAGATGGTACCCCATGGGGTGAAGATGATATGTAAATTTGCTATCTTTGCCATATGCATAAGGCCACATACAAATGGCCAGAAAGCAAAGAGAAGTGCCCTTGAGACCATTTGCACTTAGACGTCAATTTTCTTTCAGGAAAGACGATTTTTATTTATTTTTGTTTTTATATGGATCTAGGCCCCAATGTTATTTGTTAGTTTCTCCTTTTTATTGCTGTTTATTTAGGGCTGCCTCTTTAAGGGCTTAGGTTTCTCTTTGAAGTACCTCGGTCCCACCTCTATAATGCTGCTCTTTAAAACCTCTAGTGATAAACTAGACTTGAGCCAATACCTGGCAGTTTATTTTGCCTAACTGCCTCTTGCATTCTGGTCAACAACTTAGTCTGTGGGAGTGGACATGCTAAAATCCCTGCTGGTGGGGATGTGTTTCCTCCTCAGTGTGTGTTTTTTCTACCCCCACTTGATTGTACTTCTTTATTGAAAACACAACTATTTTTTCATGGACTTTTTGCACAGGCCCTTCCATGTCCGGCCAATCAATGAATATTTGACTGATTGTTATCTTCGAAATGCAAATACAACATTTAACATTCAAATACTGAAGTTTCCCTGTGCTAAAAAGCAAAAGGTCTGTTTGCTAAGACAGTGGCCCCTTGAATACTTGGAGCCAGTTTCTGTAGGCCAACTGGCATGTGTGTGTCCTGCTTCTGTGCTTTAAATTGATGCAGAATTTAATTATTCACTAAACCATTAGTTACATTATTTGCCGACCACCTGGAGAATCAGGTTTTTCCAATATCTGGTGGGCAACCTAGAGTCCCAATGTTCAGTTAAACTTTTTATTGAGCATTTCTTGAACTAGGCTTCGGGGTTGGGTGGTAATAGAAGTTGGGAGGTTGAATTTACATACAATAGTATGTAATTATACTCATTCACTGGGATGCCCGTTCAGAGACCCTAGAGGCTGGCCAAGGAGGATTCGCTGAAGAAGACTGGCAATGTGCAGTGTGATGGAGACATTTGACAGGCAGGAGAAATACATGTGTATTGCAGTTGATTGGTAGTGGCTGCGAATGTCAGGCTTCTGAGGTGCTAGAACAAGGAGGGTAAAAGGTTGTGTGAATGCGGGGGGTAGATAGCAATAAACAGTGGAGGAAGGAACAAGATATGGCTGTAAAAAAGGTAGATGTGGCCTCAGAGACGCAGTCATACGTACCAAGGTTTGTCAGAAATGTCGTGAGGTCAGTACACATCCAGTTCTGTGTCCCACAGCATCGGAGACTGAAATTCATTATAATGAGCCAGACCCATTAAAGAGTTTGTGTTTCACATACAGTACTCCATTCACAGAGACAAACAATTGTAAGAAGTGTACATAGCGCAGTGTGTCAGTATTTTGAAAGCTACTTTTTTATCCATAAGACCTCAATCTGCAGATACTTAAAAGGATCAGACATCGTGGGGGATAACAAAAAAACATGTGTGCCTTTGAGCAGTTTACTTAGCAGAGATGACCAGACGTATATAAATGAAATGTTGACTCAGTACCAGGCAATTCAAGCCTATTGCTCCTGGATTGCTGTGGACTTCGGGAATGGCTAAATCTCTGAGGTCTTGGGGCATCTGGAAAAATGTCCATGTTCTTGAGCTTGCCCTATGTGGAAGAGGCTGTAGCTGGGCCCATCATGGGGCCAGATCTGCAGAATATCTTTTGCCCTCTGGGAAGCTGCAGTGTCTGACCACTTTCATAAACTGCTCCCCCAAATTGTCTTGTGCACTTAGCAGTAATAGATTGAACCATCAACTCCTTAAAGCACACCTGGTTGATAATTAGCTCGATCACATTGTGTTTCGGTCATTACCCTTGGATTTCCCAAGGATGAGTTTAATTCATCTCCCACAATAAAGTGAGTGCCTGCATGACCAAAACTCAACTGAATAGAATTTGTCTCTATTGTGTCAATTTAATGCTGTGGTAATTTTATTGCAAAAGAAATATTGGGTTACAATTTACCACCCAAATATCTGCGTAAAAATTGCTAGCGTACACTGTAAAAAGATCTCCCATGGCAAACAGTGCTTCATCTGAAGGAAGGAAAAGAGGAAATGAGCTAAAACTCTGATCTGAGGAATTTAGAGTAGATAAGATCGAATATTGCTTATTTAAACACTACATACTCTCAGATTGTAGTTTATACAAGTATTGATGATGGAAACAGCTCCTCCCTTCTAAGGTTTTACAGAGCTTATTTTGTGTTTTAACCACACTCCTGTCATCTGTGACCTGCTGCTGGATGTGAAGGGACAAACTGGTAGTGGTACCAAAGTGGGAAGGGAGAAGAACACCTTTATTATATCGGATTATGGCCAGCTGTCTGTAATGCTCAAATCTGTTCACTGGTTGCTGTTTAAAAGGGAAAATACAGATCTAACCACTTCTAGGAATGGTGCCAGGTGTCTGTACTAAGGCAACCCAACTCCAGAAGGCTATAAAAATAGCCCCCGAGTAGTAGGTTCTGATTTCCCACTGAGCTGACCAATAAATCCAACAACCAGTTAATTAAAAATGCTGGGAGGGAATGTTCATCCTCCATTACCCACCTGTCCTTGTGAAAACTCATCAGTTACAAATGGGAGGTTACCAGTTAGTGTTTCAACATCCGGATTAGGAAATTCTCTCCTTCCATTTCACAGCAACCGGGAGGTATAAATGGCCCATGTGGTTGCCTGATACCCCTACTTGGGTGTCAAGGTTTATTTGAGGCTAAAGTGATTCGAGGTTTTCAAACCACCCTGTTATTTTTATTTGACTATGGGCTTCCTGGCACCATCCAGAAGAGTCTGTTCATGGAGACTACCTTATCTGTCCCTTGTTCAGGCTGTGAGGGTTTTTTTTTTTTATAGTCTCCTAGAATCCAATAGATTTTGCTACTCTGATGGAAAGACTTCGGTGCCCTGACTACAGCTACAGATATCACAGCAGCCACATATTAAAGAGGAGTGCTAGAAGTTGGACCTCTTGATTCTTCCACCAAGGAATTTCAACTGGATAAAATTTTTAAAAAATCAGTTTGTAAACCTGTAATGTTACTGTTGTGCATTTACTCTAGTCGTTTGTTTGTGTGTTTTGTTTTTTGTCTTTGTTATATATGTCTTTTTTCCTGCTTAAATAAAAAAAAAATCAGTTTGTGACATGACACAAGCAAAAGCGTGGATGGAATGCAGCATCACCATCTTTTCATTGTTGTTGTTGTTTTTGTAGTACCTGGAGTTGAACCCAAAGCCTTTGCAGTGAGCTACCTACCAAGCCCATCTTTTCATTTTTATTTTGAGACAGGGTCTCACTATGTCACTTAGTTGCCCTATCTGGGCTTGAATTTGCCATCCTCTTGCCTCAGGCTCCCAGTTACAAATGTTACAGATGTGAGCCACCAAGCCTGGCAGTTCATTGTCAAAGTCATTTTAAAAAGTGCCCAAAGAAAGTAATAAAGAGAATGTTGGCCTTGGAATTAAAGGCAGGCTCTGTGAGCTGAGTGGCAAAAGCTCATCCGGAAAGTGGGTGTGCTAGGTCTTGCCTCACAGAGCTGTTGTGAAGCATAAATGAGATGAGAGTGGGAATGTTTGGCATTTAGTGGATGTTAAATAAATGTTGTTTAGTTTGATTTAGTTATGCACTTAATGGCCTCTGCTGCCTTAGGTAGATACAGACAGTGCTCATTTGTAGAGAGCTTAAAAGAGGGGAAAAGTGGAGAAGTGGTAGCGGACAAAGGAGATCAAAATTCACTGAACACAATTTTGATCACCAGCCCATGCTTTCCTTGAACTTGCAATCCTTCTATCTCAGCCTTCCTAGCACTGAGATTCCAGGCATGCACCACTATTCCTGACCCTTTTGGCAACTTAAAAAAACGAAACAACAAAACAAAACAAAAACCAACAACCACCTTAGTGGCATTTTGATAGAGAAGAGAAACAGAGATCAGGACTCTGCCACATGCATGCCACATTTCCTTTCAAGGACTCGGTTTCATCTGTTTAAAAACTGTTGAACTGGAGAAGCTCTATGATTCTTTGCTAATATCCTAAATCCAAGGGGAGAGTGGGCTTGTGAACCTTATTCATTGGGAGTAAATGTTTTTATGTAGAGTGAAAATGATAGGGAACATTGCTGAGTCCAAGTGCAGAGAAGCTTAGCAAGGACAGATGTTCTTCTTATAAGTGGGGGAACTCTCTTCAGTAATCAAGAGGCCTGATTGATTGGGATGGATACACAGATTGTTTTTATGCTTTTGAGCCTTGTGTGTATGTTCCATTTAAGGACTTTTCTAAAACTGGAAAAGTTCTTATGTGATTTGCTGTACATTAAGAGGATATGAATTATTAATTCTGCTTGTACTTGATTATAAGGACCGTGAATTGGGACACTATTATTTGAAGTTCTAATGCATTCTTCTTTTCCATCAAAATAAGCTTGTAAATTGTCAAAAGGGCCCAGCTACCAGCCCCTTAAATAGCACCTCTATGTACGGCTGCTTGAGTTTTCTTTAAATAAGAAAACAGAGAAGTGACTTAAGCGACTGTCTGACAGGCACGAGGTGTGAGTTCAATCCCCGGTGCTGACAAAAAAAAAAAAGAAAACAGAGAAGCCTGGCTTCGTGGTGCATGCCTATAATCCCAGCTACACAGGAGGATAAGGCAGGAGGATTGCAACTTTTAGGCGAGTCTGTGCAACTTAGTGGGACCTCGTCTCAAAATTTTAAAAGATAAATAAAAACAGAGCTGGAGTTATAACTTAGCCCTCCCTGAGTTAAATCTTTAGGACTGCAAGCGTGCGCAAACGTGCACGTGCGCACACACACACACACACACACAAATAGTAGGGATACTAAAAATACCATATGACATTATATGAGAAAAAATGAAACAACCGAATCTTTTTAGCGTGAGATTCAGGGAGTTGTGAAGGACTCTTAAGTCAGAGCAGCATTGAACTAGTTTTCTCTGGCTTTGGAGTGGGAGGAGGCAAACTAGGATCATGAAAGTAAAGGGAGACATGGCTTTCTCAATCCAAGAAATAAATTTCTAACAATCTAAACTGTCCAAAGAGAGACTAGGCTACCTAATTCTCCCCATTAGTTCCCATTTATAGTCCTAGCTAGTGTGTAAGCTTGGTCTCATTGAACAAAAGTAGAACTCTGTTTTCTGAAGTAGACTTCTAGAGGTCCAGTGGTCTGATGGTCCCTCCTCTCTGTGATAAACACTTCCAGGGTTCAGCCCATGTTTTACTTGTATTATTGGGTCTGATCATAGTAGGATCTCAGAAAATGTTGACTGACTGAAAATGCACTTCAAAGGAAACAACGGTTACCTTTGGTGCCTAAATCAAATGTATTAAATTGGCTTCTGTGATTTGGGGATATAGCTCAGTGGTAGAACGCCTGCCTAGCATGCACAAGGCTCCAAGTTTAATCCTTGGCATTGCAAATAAATAGACTTCCATGTAATGATAACATACTCCCCCCCCCGCTTTTTTTTTTTTTTGGTGGCAGCAGGGATCAAACTCACAATCTCACGCCTGCCAGACAGGCACTTAAGCCACTGAGCCAAACTCCGGCCCTAGTTTTTTGAGGCAGGGTCACACTATGTAGCTCAGGTTGATCTTGTGCTTGCGTTGTAGCCCAGGCCG
>RJWM01005429.1:53845-92051 GCA_004363535.1 Dasyprocta punctata | reverse complement strand
TCTAATTGCTCTGGCTAATGTTTCCAGCACTATATTGAATAGGAGTGGTGATAGTGGACAGCCTTGTCTTGTTGCTGACTTTAGAGTGAAAGCTTTCAGTTTTTGACCATTTAATATGTTGCTGGCTATTGGTTTGCCATAGATGGCTTTTATCAGTTTGGGGTAAAGACTATCTATTCTGATTTTCTGTAGGGTTCTTAACATGAATGAGTGTTGGGCTTTATCAAAAGCTTTTTCTGCATCTATTGAAATGATCATGTGATTCTTATCTTTGGCTCTATTGATATGATGTATTATTCTTATTGATTTGCATATGTTGAACCATCCTTGCATTCCTGGAATGAATCCCACTTGGTTGTGATGTGTAATCTTCTTTATGACTTTCTGCATTCTGTTTGCCAGTATTTTACTGAGGATTTTTACATCTATATTCATTAGGGAGATTGGCCTGTAGTTTTACCTTTTGGTTGAGCCTTTCTCTGGTTTTTGTATTAGGGTAATGCTTGTTTCCAGGAATGAGTTAGGAAGGATTGCTTCCCTTTCAATTTCACTGAAGAGTTTGAGAAGTGTTAGCATTAAGCCTTCCTAGAATTTCTTGTAGAATTCAGCTGTGAATCCATCAGAATCTGGGCTTTTCTTTGTTGGTAAGGTTCTAATTACATTTTTAATTTCATTAGCCGAAATTGGGTTATTCGTCAGTTTTACATCTTCTTGATTCAGCTTTGGTAATTCATATGTTTCTAGGAATCTGTCCATTTCTTCTGTGTTATTAAAGTTTTCAGAATAAAGTTTTTTGAAGTAGGTATTGATGATCTTCTGTATTTCCACAGGGTCTGTAGTGATTTCACCCTTTTCACTCTTTATTGCATGAATTTTTTTCTTTCCTTTTTTAAATAAGATTGGCTAGTGGCTTATCAATTTTATTTATTCTTTCAAAGAACCAACTCTTTCATTTGTTAATTATTTGTATTATTTTCTTAGTCTCTATGGCATTAATTTCTGCTCTGATCTTTATGATTTCCTCTCTTCTTTTGGCTTTGTGTTTGATTTTCTCTTCTTTTTCTACATTTTTGAGGTGTAGCATCAGGTTGTTCATTTGTGTTCATTCTGTTTTCCTGATGTGGGAATTGAGCACAATAAATTTCCCTCTGAGGACTGCTTTCATTGCATCCCACAGGTTCTGGTAAGTTGTATTTGTATTTTTGTTTGCTTGTACATATTGTTTAATTTCTTCTTTAATTTCCTCTGTGACCCATTGATTGTTCAGGAGTGTATTATTTAATTTCCATGTGTTATGGAATTTTTGCCATTTCATTTGTCATTAATTTCCAGTTTTATGACACTATGACCAGATAATATGCAAGGGATAATTTCAGTTCTTTTGCATTTACTTAAGCATGTTCTATGGGCTAGTATTTTATCTATTTTAGAGAATGTCCCATGCAAAACTGAAAAGAATGTATATTCTGATGTTGTTGGGTGGAACACTGTGCACGCATCTACTAAATCAATTTGTTCACAAGTTTGATTCTGTTTTTTTACTTCTTTGCTGATTTTCTGCCTAGCTGATCTGTCTCTTTGTGTCAGTGGGGTGTTAAGGTCTCCCATTATAATTGTGCTATTGTTTATTTGATTTTTCATTTCTATTAATATTTGTTTTATATAGCTGGGTGTTCCCATATTTGGTGCATACATATTTAAGATTGTTATCTTTCACTCTTGAAGTTTTCCTCTAACCAGTATGTAGTGACCTTCTTCATCTCTTTTGATCATTGTTGGCTTGAAGGTGACATTGTCTGCAAATAGAATAGCTACCCCTGCTTTTTTGGGAGGGTTTCTGTTGCATGAAGTATTGTTTTCCATCTTTTGACTTTCAGTCTATGAATTTCCTTTTGGGTTAGATAGGTTTCTTGTATACAGCATATGGTTGGATGTTGCTTCTTGACCTATTCTGCCAGTCTGTGTCTTTTAATTGGTGAATTGAGGCCATTTGCATTAATGGTTATAAGTGAAATATATTTGCTTATTTTTGTCATATTATCATTCTGCTGTTGGTTCTTTACCTTTCCCCTCTGTTTAATTGTTTGCCCTACTTGGTGATTGTTTTCTGTTGGTGTTCTTGGAGTTGTAGTTATTTTTCTATCTATAAAATCTTTCAGTATTCTTTGCAGGGTTTGTTTGGTGGTCAAGAAGTTCTTCAACTGTTCTTTATCATGGAAGTATCATATTTCTCCATCAATTTTGAAGGATGGTTTTGCAGGGTACTTCAATCTGGGGTGGAAGTCATTTTCCTTTAGGATTTGAAATACTTCACTCTGGGCTCTTCTTGACTTCATTATTTGTGTTGGGAAGTCTGCTGTGATTCTGATGAACTTTCCTTTATAGGTGATTTGTTTTGTTTGTTTGTTTGTTTGTTTGTTGTCTAACAGCTTTTAATATTTTGTTCTTATATTGAATTTCTGGGATATTAATTATTATATGTCTGGGTGTAGATTTATTTTGATTATGACTAATTGGAGTTCTATATGATTTACTTATCTGTATATTAGTTTCCTTTCCCATGTTTGGAAAATTTCAGCTATTACTTTGGTAAATAGATTTTTTCATATCATTTGTGTTGTCACCTTCTCTTTCATTTATATTTGTTAATCTTGTATTATTTTTCTTTGCATCATCTTGTAATTGTTGAATTGTTATTTCCTGATTCCTTGTTATTTTTAAAAGATCTTTCCTTTCCTGTTCACTAGCTACAATCTTGTCTTCTAGGTCTGAAAGTCTATTTTCACATTCATTGAGGTGGTTTTGCCAGCTTTTGATGGAATTTTTGATTTCCTGGATATCTCTTTGAATCTGTTTCATGCATTCTAGTTGTTTGTTATGTTGTTCATTCAAGGTTTCTATCATTTTGTCATGCTCCTTTATTTTTTTTAACTATGTCTTCTTTAGATGTGTTCAGCATGTCTTTCATTATGTTTGTCATTTCTTCTTTTACCTGAGAGATTATTTCTGATCTATGTTCCTTTATAGCATCATGGAGTTGTTTCTTTACTTCAGTTACTATCATTTCAGACGTTTCAGGTTTATGGCTTACATTTTCTTCTGTGTCCATGTCTCTTAGGCTTGTTTGGGATGGGCTGGAGGTTTGAGATTGCATTTTGCTCTCACTTTTGTCATTTTCCTGTATTCCCCTGGGGCAGCTGAATGCAAAGTCTCAGTTGTTTCTTGGGTTGAGGATTGCTGTCCATACTGCAGGGAGTTTCCCCAGTTGAGTGGATGATGTTAGGCAGGCCTTACCAGGTCCCTAGTGGCACTCAAAGGCTCCCCAAATGCAGGTAGTATGCTGGTTGGACCTTCAGTATACCTCACGTGGCTTACTGTATCTCTCTGGCTGCTTGAGGTCACCTACCAGGTTCTGAGTGTTGTACCAAGATTGAACAGTAGGTGCAGTACACTGGGCAGGCCTTCAGTTCATGTCATAAGGCACCCTAAGCTCCCAAGCTGCTTGGGATCTCTGGATGGGGCCTTACCAGGTTCTGCACAACGTACTAAGACTGTATAGCTAGGTAGAATTCACTGTGGAGGCCTTCAGCTTGCGTCACTTAGCACACCGTGGCTCCTCAGAGACCTGGGGGACACTGGGTGGGGCCCAATCAGGACCCAAGCCACAAACCAAAGGTCCCAGACTGTTTGGGGATGCTGGGCGGGGCCCTACCAGGTTCTGAGGGAGGTCCTGTGGTTCTGAGCAAGGTCCTGGCTGCTGCACAGCTAGTTAAGAGTTTGCTTTGGAAGCCTTCAGCTCGCTGTTGTTTGGTTTTTGAGTACTGAACTATTTTGTATTCTCAGGATAAGCCCGCTATGATCATGGTTTTCATGTTTAATTTGAATTTAATGTTGCAGATTTTGTATTTTTATTAGTGAGGGAAATGGTTATTGAGCTCTTTTCTTGTAATATCTTTAATTGCTTTTGCTGTTGGGCAGTGTTGATCTCATAAAATTAATTGTAAGTCTTTCCTCCTCTTCTGTTTTCTAGAAAAGAGAATGCAGAACTAGTATTATTTCTTCTTTAAATGTTTTCTAGGTTTTCCAGTGAAATCATGGCAGTGAAACCAAGTGCCTACAGACTTCTTTTTCCAAAGGTTCTTAAGTATGAATTCGATTTTTAAAATTGTTATAGGACTACTTAAATGATTTATGTCATTTTGAGTAAGCTTTGGTAATTTACAGTTAAAGGGATATAGTCCATTTCATCTTAGTTGTCAAATTTATATACCATTCAATGACTTTTGAACCCCTAATGTTAATAATTATAGTCTTTCAATTTCTTGTCTTTGCCAGCATTACTGGAATTGTGTAAAATTTTTTATCTTTTCTAGTTGTAAATGAGGATTTTTAATGTGCTCACAATAAAGAAAAAATAAAAATTTAAGCTGATAGATATGCTAATTTCCTTGAGTTTATCATTATTCAGTATTTACATGAACCAAAATGCATTATATATTATATGCATAAATATTACATGCCAGATTCACATTAATTAGTAAAAATAATAGCAAGGCTCTGGTTTCATCAAACCACTCATTTGGTTTCAATTTTATTGATTTCTGTTCTTATCTTTATTTTCCTTCTAATTGCTTTGGGTATATTTTGTTCTTTTCCTAGCCTCGTATGTGGAAATAGTTGAGATATTCCTTCTTTCTTAATGTAAGCATGTAATGCTGTAAATATCCTTCTAAGAAATAATTTGGAGGCTTTATTTTCAATTCATAGATTATGTAGAAATATGTTTCTCAGTTTTCATGCACTTAGAAACTTTTCTGTTAATCTTTCCATTACTGATTTCAAACTTAATTCCATTTTAATCAGACAACACAATTTGTATGATTTCAATGCTTTTAAATTTGTGAAATTTTGCTTTATGACACAGGCTATGGTATATCTTGGTAAGTGATCCATATACACTTAAAAAGAATATTGCTTCCTGTTCTGTGGAGTGTCCACTAAATGCCAATTTGATCCAGCTGATCAGTGTTGTTCCTCAGTTCACAAACACCTTTGCTGATTCTCTGCTAGTTACAGTTCTCTACCAGTTACTGAGATAAAAATGTTGATATCTTTACAATTATAGATTTGTCTGTATTTTCAATTTAGTCCATTTTTATTCACACTTCCTCAAGCCCCGTACATGCACATTTAGGATAATTATATCTTCTTCATGAATTTGCTTCTTTATCAGAGCATAATACCTTTCAGCCTCTTTTATAAATTTTTTTCCTCTGAAATATATTTTGATATTATTGCAATCCTCCCAGCTTTCTTTTGACATGTGCTTGCATGGTATATTTTCCTTATATGTTTACTTTTAGTCTTACTATAAAACTATAAATGAATTAAGTTCCTTGTAAATAACACAAATGTGGACCTTTAAAAGAAATCTGTCCGGGCAATCCCTGACTTTTATTTGGTGTATTTAGACAATTTTCATTTAATGTAAATATTAATATATTTGGATGTAGGCCTATCATATTTTTCCCCTTTTCTCTTTATTTATTTAGCCTTTCTTTTTTCTCCTTTTGGATAATCTGAAATTTTTTAAAATTATTATGATTTAATCTCTCTACTATATTTTTTACTATATATCTGTACTTTTTTTGTGTGTGTAGCACGGGAGATTGAACTCACAGCCTTATACCTGTCAGACAGGCACTTAAGTCACTGAGCCAAACTCCTGGCCCTAGTTTTTTGAGTCAGGGTCGCACTATGTAGCTCAGGCCGGCCTTGCACTCATGTTGTAGCCCAAGACCGCCTCGAACTCACAATGCTATGCCTACCTCAGCCTCCCGAGTGCTAGGATTAAAGGCATGCGCCACCACGCCTGGCTCTATCTGTACATTTTTATCGAGTGATTATTAAAGAATTAAAATGTACATGCATATCTTTTCAAAGTTTACTTAAAGCTAGTATTTTTAAATTTAAATGGAATATGTAAGTTTTGCCACTATAATTTTCTTACCCTCCACAGTATATGCTGTAGTCATGTTATATATATTGCATCTACATAAATTGAAAACCAAGTCTATTTTGTGTTCTTTGGTTTCAACTATCAGTCATTTGAAATAATTCAAGAGGAGAACAATGGGTTACTATACTTAGCTAGATATTTATCTATCATTACTATGGTTCTTTTTTTGTGGTATTTCAAGTTTCCCATTAGTATCATTTTCCTTCTGTCTAAGGAACTTTGTGTATCAATTTTTTGAGGTAAATTGACTAGTAATAAATTCTATCAGTTTTCTTTCATATAAAAATATGTTTATTCCACTTTCATTTTGAAGGATTTTTTCATAAGGTATTGAAGTCCAAGTTGACATTTCCTTTATTTCAGAAACTTAAACATAGTGTATCCCCTTTTTTTCTCCAATGGTATGGCCATTAGACAATGTCATGGTTATTCTCTCACTCTAGAAGTTTGAATGTTTCTCTTTATTCATGCTGGTTTTTTTTTCAGATTGGATAATTTTTATTGATCTGTGTAAGTTCACTGATTGTTTTGTCATTGTGTTATTGGGCCTATCCATCAAGATTTTAGTGTTGATTAGTGTGTTTTTCAGTTCTGAAATTTTCATTTATTTCTTATTTATGTCTTTTATTTCTTTCCTGAGTGTTTCTATCTTTTTGTTTGTTTCAAGAGTACACACTCTCTTACTTTTTAAAATATTTTTGCCATGGCTACATTAAAGTCTGATAATTTTAACATCTGTGTCATTCCAGAGAAATATTGCTTGTCTACTGACTGTGTGTTTAGGTTTTCCTAGTTATTTATCCACTGAACAGTTCTGGATCATATCCTCTGCATTTTGAGAATTATTAGAACACAGATCTGTTTAAGACAAGAAATTTGTTTTAATGTTAGCAGGTAGTCACCTTAGTTGGGTTCAGACCACAAGTTTCTAACAGCTTTTTTGAGTGTTGCTGTCTATATCAGTTCATTTTGCAAAGACCTTGAAATGCCTCTTGGTTCTGTCTTACTGTGGACCACTTGGTGGCTTGTATGGGTCTGAATGGTGATCTGTCTTGCAGTTCAGTTCTCCAAGTCTTTGGTTTTCTTTGTAGGAGCCAATTTGATGCCTCAGGGAGAATTCTGATTGATGGGTTTAGGCCACTTCCAGTTGAAATGACCATGGAGGATACTTGTATGTTCTGCAATGGGAGAATGGCAAACCAGGATAGCCTTTGTGAGTCATCAGTGTTACTATCTGGTGGCATATCTTGTGAGTAATGACTCCAGATTAACTTCTCCTTAGCTCTCTAGTTCAACATCCCTTCTCAACTTTTTTGTTTAGAAGTAAAGATCTTCATAGGTGTCTGGAGTTCATTCATCTTGAGTGATGTAAAGTGAATTGTCTAGTGTCTGACATGTTGGAATACATCGATTATTCTTTAGAATTCATCTAACTTGGTGGAAGAGGGCTGGTATGTCAGTAGGAAGGATATAGAAACTATGTATGAATTGCTTAACTAGATTTTACCCCCTTTTTTATGAGTGTTTTAGAACATGGGGAATCCCAGTCCTTCTGCTTTTTCTTCCCCAGTCAGTCTTTAATAATCACTAGTACTCAGAGGCTTCAAATACTGTACAGAGGCTAGGATTGTCATCAGAACTGGGAGGCAAATACCATGCCTCATGGCATTTCAGTGGAAGTTACACTGTGCAGAATGTATACTAGGCAGTACTCTGCCTCTCTTGGTAAACATACATGGGGCTGAATATGCAACTGTAAAAGTTCTTGGGGACATTTTTCCATTTAAATACAGAAATGATAGATTCAGCTATGGTACTAAAAGTTAAAATCATAATGATCACAAGTCAAAATATATTATCAATAAGCCAAAGATTTTCTAAGGCAGAAGAAAAGCTAGAGAGAGAGGATTTGAAGAAGAAAGAGGCATACATGGTCCCAATCTTAATGAATGCCTTAGAGAAGAAACTAATGAGACTGAGCACTGTTCCCCTAGCTCCTGAATAGTAACAATCATAATATATACATAGGGTTTATTGGAAATGAAAAGGAGGTCATAAATCACCTTATTCTGAGCCTAAGTTAGATATTGCTTATCAAATAAAGTTCTCTTCATTTTTGAAGCCTCTGAATACTCTTAATACAACCAACAGGGAGATGAGGTTGGCAAGAAAATTGTCATCCAGATTTGGGGGCAAGCACATACCAGTAAATTCTTTCACTTTGGGAAACTAATGTAGGTGGACCACAAGTTTGAGTGAAACCTGAATGAACTTAGCAACTTAGTGCGAGACTATCTGGAAAAAAAAAAAAAGGCTGTGAATATAAGTAACTGCAAAGGCCTTGAGTTAAATCCCTGGTATCACAAAATTAGAAAGGGAGGGAGGGAGAGAGAGTGGGAAAAAAAGAGAGAAAGAGGGAGAGAGGGAGGGCAACAGAGAGAGAAAGATTATCATTCTGGATTCAGATCAATATGTGAGCAAGAAGAATGTCAAAGCTGGGGCTAGTATTTAAATCTAGTTCCTAGCCTACTGTTCTTTTACATGCATAACATTGTCTTTCTATTCCTAAAATCATAAATAATTTTGGTGATCTTTCATGTTGGTAGGCACTTTATAGCTTCCAGTGGAATTGAGAAAATTTCCATCTGTTTTTATCAAAGACTTGTAAGAAAGACAGAAAGCCCTAACTTGAATGGGGAAAACACCTGTGTTTGTTTGTGCTCCCACAAGGACTTTCTGAAGCATCAAAGAGGATACGGATCCTGATGAGATCAATTTAATGTGCAGTAGTAAGTCTTATGTAACTTTCATGCCTAGTTGGAGCTTAAATTTTTACATGTTGGTGTATATTTGGAAATGTAAGGGCATGTATGTGTCCACGAATGCTCACATCTTTGTATGTATATAATGCCTATGACTCATGCCCAGTGTATAATGTGCAGATGGCATGTCAACACGTATTTCTTACATGTTGACCTCTGTATATGCTGCCATAAGCATATTAGAGCACTTGTAATGGTGCGTATGTACATATGTGTGTGAATGGATGTGGATTTGATCCATGGCTTGTCTCCAGAGTTGCAGATACAGGAAGTATTGTGGCAGATGCCACCATGTTGCTTCTTGGCTGATTCCCCAGCCCTCATTAACACGCACAATTGCTCTACATCCTTCCTATCACTCGGTTGTACCAGTAGTTGGATGCCTGCCAGTTAGAAGCTGAAACTCTCGACAGTATCCTGGGGATCCACATGTCTGTCCCTGTCAGCCTGGTTCACCTCAGGGCCAAGAAAATTCCTCAGGGACAGCAGGAGGGAATTCACAAAGTTCAGTCGGTGGAATAACTGAAGTGGCTCTCCTGCCAGGCCTTTCATTACCCCTCCTGTCTTTGAGGCTCTTGTGCCTACTTCAGTCCTC
Organism: Dasyprocta punctata; assembly: GCA_004363535.1. Classification (NCBI taxonomy): domain Eukaryota; kingdom Metazoa; phylum Chordata; class Mammalia; order Rodentia; family Dasyproctidae; genus Dasyprocta; species Dasyprocta punctata. The sequence goes on along the minus strand of RJWM01005429.1, from coordinate 82,615 downwards.
TTCCAGGCCAGTGCTAAAGACAGTTGGTGCCACCAGTTTCACCCAGAGTGCGCCACACTTGTCCTGGATCATGGATACGTGAGAGGTGATCCTGGTGATAGGCATTCCTTGCTTCAGAGCAGCCAAGGAGAAATTTCTTCATCCAAGAAGGCCTTTCCTCCCACTATAATTTCCAGTGCCTACCACATAATTATTTCTCAATATATGTTGCACAAACAACTAGCTCACTGACTGTGTATGCATAATGAAAGCTGAGCAAAAACATTGGGCATGCATTAGGAACAGGGCTTTGCTCTCTCTCGCTCTCTCTCTCTCTCAGTTGCATATTCTATTGAGGTTCATACAGTTGGAGTTAAAATTGAGCTAATATTTCATTCAGTTCAATGTTTATTAAGGACCTTCAGTATAGCATTGCAGACACTCAAGAACTCCTTTCCTTAAAGCATAGCACAGTGTTTGGGGTGATAAATATTCATTGACCAGGGCCACCATAGCCAAGTACCACAGCCATCTGGGGCTGGCCAGATTTGTTTTGTTCCATGGGTCATGGGGTGAGAATCTATTGCAGAATCTCTCCTTGCTGATGACTGCCTTCGCCCCGTGACTCTATATTGTCTTTTCCCAGGGTCTATGTTCAAATGGCCACCAGTCATATCAGTTAAGAGCCCACACCAATGACCCTACTTTAATTTAATTATCTATTTAAAGAATCTACCTCCAAATCTGGTCACATTCTGAGATACTAAGGTTTAGGACTTTAACATGTAAATTGAGAGATGGGGTACAACTCAGCCTGTAACATAGGTACATGGTACTTTATTTATTATCATTTTCTCCATGAAAACTTCTTGGACTCTTTTAGGTAGAGTTTGATACTCACTCATCTAGACAACTACAACTGCTTCTCTGACTTTGTGGTGGTCCTTATGGGTGTAGTTTATTGTCCTTCTTACTGGTTTAAGGATTAAAAAAGAGGTTTCAAGAGTTCAGGATTCTGTTTCCATGGCTTCAGGTAAACCTTGGCACCTAGAATGAGATAAATCCTTGTTGCATGGGTGGATAGATGGACAAACTGATAAACATTAAAAAAAGGCTGGGAGAAAATCTTTAACAGACACTTCGGGAGGTGCTGGGGAGAGGCCTGCTCAGAGGGAAACCCCCATACCGGACTCTGTCCGTGAAGTAAATCCTTATTGGTAAAGTAGTCAATAGAAAGAAATTATATCCAGAACTGGACCTCCCTCTTCCATCACACACACACATATGCATGTACATGCACACACACATACATGCACAAGCACACACACACATACCAACTACACTACTGGGCTGCATTCTTCTAGATTTCTCCAACTTTTACAGGGGCATGAGTCTGATGGGGCCATGACACCTGAGATCCTGTCTGAACTCCAGACTACCTGATGCTGCAGTCCTGCTTGGAACCGGTGTAGGGAAAGCCAGACAAAGCATTCAGATTTAAAATACACACACACACACACACACACACACACACACACACACACAAATCCAAACAGGACAGAAGCTAAAAAATAACCAAAAACAACCACCAATGCTCCCTGTGACTAAAGTCCTACGATCGTCAGAATTGTTACAGGGCTGTGGTCCCAGTTCCTATACCCTCATCCAGAGCACTTCTCAGATACAGATGGGAAGACTTCCTGATCCCTTTGCCCAGTGCCCCTACATTTTTAAGGCTGCTGTCTTCACTTCACCCTTGTACCCCAAAAGGTTAGAGATGTAAGACAGTAGAAGTACTGCCTGCACCCCCACTACACCCTGGAACTCACTTTGTTGCACCCCTACCAGGCTTTTTGGGCCATCTTTTATACCTATTGCTTTCTCTGGCTGAAATTCACTGAACACGGGCTTGGTATCTCTCTTAGTCACTTTGTCATCACTGGAACAAAATATCTGACACCTAGAATTTAAAGGAGGAGGAGAGGTTTATTTTATTATTTTCAGAGGATTCACTGCATGATTGGTTGACTGCAAGGCAGAATGGCATAGAGGAAGGGACTGGCAGAAGAAAGAGGAAAGCTACTATTACCCCACAGCAGTCAGGAAGGAGATGAGAAAGAGAGAGAGAGAAGAGAAGAGAGAGAGAGAGAGAGACAGACAGACAGACAGACAGAGAGACAGAGAGAGAGAGAGAGAGAGAGAGAGAATGAAAATGAGAGAGAGAGAATGAATGAGAGAGAGGCAAGCCAGAGACAGGACAAGACTACAACCTTCCAGGTCAGTCCCCTGTACCCCATAGCCCACCTCCAACCAAGTCCTACCTCCTGACAGCTCATTAAGCTACTGAACTCCTCAGTGGATGAAGCCACTGTTGAGAATAGATCCAACCACCTTCCAAAAGTTCTGTTTCTGAGCACATGAGGTTTTGCGGGGGGGACATTCTAGAGCTAAACTATGAGTATCCAGTGCCATTCAGTGCCAAGCTAAGCATGCACCCTTGTCTCCTTCTCTACTCCTTGTGGCTTCCCTCTGGAATCCAGGCCCAGAAGGGAATGGAGGATGTCTCCTTTCAGTTAGAGTAGTTGACTCCATGCAAGAGTCTTGCACCAGCCCTTCCTGCTCCCATTTCCCCTTACACTGGAGCTTTCTGGGTATGCTAGAGCCTGAGTCAGGGACAGGGGAGGACTAGTAGTCATAGAGTATGACTTCAAGTAACCTCTAAGTGTAATGGCCCCAGAACACCCTGGCACCTGACTGCCCTGCCCAGGGATCTCACTGTAACAAGCAGAGCTCTGGCCCAGACAAAAGCCATTAGAAGTCGGTACCACATCCATACCCTGCCATGTTCCTGGCATAAAGAGCCCGGCTAAATACCTTTGCAGAGCCCATATTGTGCAGCATGCTGCACAGCCTTCCCGGCCATCCCTGCACTATCACATCTTCCTAGGGTCCTTTGTTGTCAAACCAAATATAGCGCTACATTGTCTGGCCTTCTACCCATTCTGGCTGGATAAAGGGGCCTGGTCCCCAGACTGGGGGCACGCGGCTCCGGGCGGCCTCCTCAATGCTATCTCACCGCCACAGCCCACGCAGGGAGTCAGCAGCTCCCCCACCCACCCGCTTTGCTCCTGGGCCTGCGGCTGCACCATTGATAGGGGGTGTATTCTTTTCCATAGGTTCCCACGAGCATGTCACTAACCATTTCCTGGGCCTTATCACCAGGAGGTAAAAAAGGAGCGCTTTTGAAAAGTGAAAACAAAACATCAGACCCCATTGTTGCGTGACTTCCCCAGCCACAATCAGGGCTTTCCATCGCTGGACACACAGAGACTACAAACACCCCATAATACAGATACTCCAATCGGCAATTTGACCAGGACATTTATTGTTCTGTATCTATGATCTCTGCTTGCGTGTTTGTGGCTTTTAAACCATCCTTTTCATTTCCGTCTCCCGACTCTGAGCAAGTCAAAAGCTTCTGACGGCCATAGTCACTGTAAGAGGCCACTGAGTCAGTTTGCAAACTTCCAGATACCTTCATTTTTGCTGGGAGCTCACAGTGGAACCAACCTTGTTCATCAAGTTCCCCCACACCTCTTCCACTTTCTTCTTCTCATCCCTCCTTTCCTTTATATCCTTTCTCTTTCTTGCGTTCTGTCTCACCTTCTCTGATTCATTTGTCAATACTTCATATGTAAAGGATCAGCTAGAAATGGATGCTTCTAGTTAATTTCTTAGAACAATGGAAGGAGGAGGTGAGATTTTATTTAATGTCTTTAGAGATGCACACAGTTCTGGACTAATAAATCTGAGGGAATTTCAGAGATATAGTAGTCAAGCTCTTTACTTTATGGAGAAAGACAGTAAAATGATCTACCCAGGGCCACGCACTGACCAGGTAATGCCCAGGACTGGTTGCCAGAAGTATGTGACTTCCTAACCACTATCAGGAAATGCTGTCGCCCAGTTGTCTCTTTAGATTTCTGAAAATCTCAGTGATTGTCCCCAGTTTAAGTGTCTATCTGAGAGAGGGACCTACAAATCATGTCAGTCAATTCCAATTTTAGGAATCACAAAAAAGCATTTCCCAGCATAGTACAAGGTGGCTAAGAGCATAGACTAGTCATAAAGAAAATCCAGGCCAAAATTGTGACTCTGTTGCTCCATAGCTGTGTGACACTGGTTAAGTCACTGAACTCTTCTGTGTCTCAGATTCTTCATTTGCAAAATGGGCACAAATAAATAGTCTTTGAGTAGTAAAGGAATTAATTTTTAGATAGTGCCTGGCACATAGTTGGCAATGTCTAAAAGTTAACTTGAAATACTCCTAACAAGAACAACGTATTAATATTTACTTTTTTTTATCAACAACACTCTCAGTTGTGTTGTAAAGATGCACTTCTTGGAGCCTTTCATACAGTGGGGTTCCCATGCATAAATTCCTGAAATCAAGGCTTCTGTTGCCCACGCATCAGTAGCTCCTGCCTTCCCTGCGAAAGCACCCCCTCCTCCCCTTCACAGTCTACAGGGAGCATATGCTAGGGACCACTCTGTGTAGTCTTTGCCTTTGTGAGTCTGATGTTCTGATGCATGAAGTGGCATTTAACAAATAATCACACTTACATCTACAGACTGTGAAATGAAGGAAATGTACAGGCCACGATTCAAAATTATACTGCAGGAAAGTTTTCAATTGGGAGTTTAGGGAGAGCATCTCTGAGAAAGAGACGTTTGTGGCAGGCAATCTTAATTGTGTCAACTTTAGAGGAAGGTATACTTCTGGACATATCGGGATGGGTTATGACTTTGGGTGCTACAGTAGATCTAGTTTATGGGCCCCTGCTATGTTTCCTGGCTATCATGAACTAAGCATCTGTGCTCTGCCTAACCCTTCCACCATGATGTTTCTGTGTTGGAGCCAGCCCACCATGGATGGAATCCCCTGAAACTGTGAGCCAAATTAAACTCTTCCCTCGCTAAATTGTGGGTGCTGAGTATTCTATCTCAGTTACAGAAAATCTGATTGATATAACATTCAGATTGAATTTTAGGAAAGAATGGAAGGTGGCCAGGTAGCAAGATAGCACTCCAGACAGGCAGGGTGGGGCCCACTTGAAGGCTTGCCCAGGGACTGACCAAAGGCTGCCACAACTGGTGCAGAGAGAAGGGCCAGGAGGACAGCAATGGTGCACTGATGACTCAAAGCTATAATTGAGTCTGGAATTTTTCTCCCTAGAATCAGTGCAAAGCTTCCCCTATGTGCCAGGTAGATTCTTGTGTTTCAGGTAGATGACAGATAAGTCAAAGCAATTAGGAGCACAGCAAAGAGGCTATTTATTTAGTGGAGGTGGGAAGATAGGAGCTTGGATCAGAATAGAGAGTGCAGAAATAAAGACAAGGGCTCAAGGGATAGCTGGAGTATAGCATGCAAGTTTGGGCTTAGGGGGATGCCCTTTATGGATGAAGATAAGCCTGAAGGAAACGCAGAGACCAGAGCACTAACTGTTGGGATGCTGAGAGGGTAATAGGATGCTTGGATCTGGAGTTCAGATCAATGTAGCTGTACACCCTGGAAATGTATGTTTGGGTATTAGCAGCATTTTATATGTGTGAATGAATGAATGCAGTGACAGTGCTAAGATTTGAACCCAGATGCAATCTTGGAAGTTAATTATTTCATACGTATTCAATCAACTTGCAGTAAAATGAATTCAATAGAAATGGTAGTTCTTCCAGCTTCCAGATTGTAAAGTTCAGTAACTGGCAACAGGTCCACAGGGCAGTCTGGATTCTTGGGAGACTCCATGAGAACACTCAGAACTGGACAGTCTCTAAAGCTAGGATTTGGTATAAGATTTGCATGTGAACAAGTATAAATTGAGTCTTGGGGAATAGAAGAGTTCTTCACTGCCCTGCTCTCAAACTGCTCTAGGCCAAAGCTCTGTTGTAGTAAACATCCATCAGATTATTTTATGATGATTTATAGGGAAGAAGCTAGTATAGTGCTGCACACATAGAAGGTGTTAGTAAGGAGACTGGGTTACACTAGACAGCATGAAGAAAAAAGCCTCAAGCCTCAGTGATTTAACAAAACCCCCTAACGGTTAAACAGCATTCTCACACTTTTCTTACAGTCGTTCAGAGATCAGATTTATTTCCACCTTTGAAGTCCATTATCTTGGAGGCCTTCATCTCTCCCACTGAAGAAGGATAAGAATGTGGAGATCACGCTTGTTCTTACCAGCTTTGAACTGGAGGCATCAGAGATTACTTCCACACCCAGGCTGTGGATCGGGCATGTGCTCTACCTAACTGCAAAAGAGGCCAGGCACCGGAAAGGAGCCTGCAGAGATTCAGTGAGGGTTAATTGTCTCTCCCTACATAGCCAGTTCTCCTTCTGATGGGAGGATTGGAAGATCTCAGAGAGAGATGACTGGAGACAGACAAGGCCGGGATGATAAGACGGAGCAGGGAACAAGGTCCAGCTAGGTCAACCTTTGTCTTTAAGAGCTAAGATTCAAATTCCATCCTTGGAACCTTGTCTATTTCTAAGCATATGAAATCCATTCTCTCCAAGTCTCCACATAGATATACTACTAGTTGGGAAATTCTGCTGCTGGTATGGCCTGAGGATAAGTTAAGGGGATTTACTTTGTCACAATCTGAGGTCTGTACCTTCTGCTGGTGGTTTCCACCTGAGAGCCACATGGCAGGGGTAACTGGGAGGGTGGAACAGGACTGTGCCCTGATGGAGCCAGATCTAAGAGAGCCTGCATCCAGGGGATTTCGCAGAGGCTCTCTTTGAAGGAGAAAAACTATCTCCCTCCCTCCCAGGATAGGCCTGTGAGTTTTTGTATCCTGCCAGCATAGCGATCTTATCAAGGCAGATTAAAAATGAGAATGGGCTCATAAAATGTACATTATGGACTCTCCTAGTCTCATAAAACCAGATAAATGCTTTGCTCCAGAGAACCCTAGATTGGGTTTACACCTCTCTCCCTTCCCGTAATGGAATCATCAACAGCAGATAATTGAAGTTAAAAAAAAAAAAAAGAATCAGTAATTTGTAAGGTTCAACTCAGTTCATTGATTGTTTGGCCTCAGAGATTGCCAGGAGAAAAAGCAGATCGTACTGGGAGACACATGTTTTCCTTTGGCCCAAATAACTGCTTTGTGTTTTTCATGAGGCTTGGAGCAAAGGCAAGAAATCTTGTGGGTTACTTTCTCTTCCTAGGTGGTTCTTTCCCCCTTCCTCACCTTCTTGCTGGCACTCTAGAGCTCAGTCTCAAGCATATATCAGGCTTTGCGTGAATCTGCCTCCAGGACTATGGATGCTTCCTGAGACTGACCTGAGGGGAAGCAGTGTGGGCTGTAGTCATCTGTTAGATCTTCTTTCCTTGCAGACACTGTTGCTCCCTGGATAAGGGTAAGTTTTCTACTCGTTTTGGTCCAGCCTTCCTTCCTGTTCTCAGCGGGGTGGATAGATGGTGTTGGTGTGGAACACTGAGCCTCATTCTTGATGTGTTCTGACCCTGACCAAGATTGCACCTCATGTCGCAAGCCCAGGAATGGGTCTGCTCCAGATGCATCTGTGGCCCTGAACCAGTCCTGTGTGCTTTGAGAATGGAGGAGACCATCTGCAGGAATCTTAGCCACTTGGGCATCCTCTCAGTCCTCCTGCTCCTCAAAGCTCACTTTTCTGGAGGGCTGGCCTTCTCCACACTCTTTGAAATAACCTTCCCATTTATCTTTCTCTCTATGCTCATTCCAGGCTCTGGCAACCCTCACCCTACAGAGCTTTGAGCTTCTGTTATAGCAGAGACAGCATTACTAGGTAGAGAGTCTTAAGGGGTTGTTTCCATGTTCTTGCTATTCTAAACAAAGAATTGAGCAGGATATTGAGAAGTTAAAAACAGTAAAATTTGTTCAAAGCAAAGGAAATGAAAGTGTACTCCACAAGGTGGATGTGGGCCAATGAAATAGAGCTCATGGCCCTGATACGGACAGGTACTGGGACACTTAAGGTCCTGGAATTGTGGGATGAGGTGTAACTAAAGACCAGCAGAAGTCATGGCCCGCTGGGATACCTGACTGGGCCCACCTTCAGGAGAGGGACTTTTTGACCATACAGTTTTTAGAGGAGTTGCCATGGTTCATTTGAAGCCCATGGGGTGGGGGTGGGGGTGTCAAAGCTATAATACAAGTAAGGTTGGATACAGTCCAGGGTCATGTAGTTTGGTTTAGTATACTCCTAGAGTCTTTGAGGGACAGAATGATCTTAATCTGTTGATTTCCTGATGTTTTGATATAGTTGGCCTTATTCAGTCTGATTCGTCAATTCTTGTGCCGTATTTCTTATCATTTATTTGTCCTTGCTCTGTCTCCTGCCTTGACAGTGCCCATGATGGCAGAGACAGTGAGAGAAGGAGGCGGTTCCCTGTGTGGGATTTTGGTCCGTTTTGCTTCCTGTTTACACTATAGGGGGACGAGGATTGACTTTGCCTTCCTGCTATTATCTCTTATGTCTTACACAATGCCTGGCACGTAGTATATGATCAGTGAAGCATGTGAAATGAGTAAGTATGCTTAACTGTGTCTTCTGGGTCCAATTCTAAGCAAGCAAGGACTTTACGATGCATTGTGACTGTTTCCACACAAACGGCACAGGGTGGTGCAATGATTCTGTGACCTCCCAGGATGGGCTCTGAAACACAACTGAGACAGAATAAATGTCTAACTGTTCTGTTTTGACTGGTGACAAGAGTTGCAAGCTGATTAATACATTTAAAGTGGTGATCAATTTGTCTTATTCACATCCTCTTATCCTGATTGTAATGAGGAGATCTTTTAACATAATGAAAACTGCATATTTCACTCAAATTCACAGTTTTGCATTCCAGAGCAGATGAAATGCTGTTCTTTATTTTAACGTTAAAATGAGGTGTAAGCTCTTATTTTACAAGGCCAGGAAAAGTGACAAACCACCTCTCCCCTGGAAGGCTGGGAGAGTGGCGCTGCTGATGTTTGAATTTGGCAATGAAAATCAGATCACAGAACTGTGGAACAGGAAGGCACCTTTTTGGTCACCTTGTTTATCTCTTGTGCAGTTTATATTTGGTCTATATATCGTCTAGAATATTCTAGTTATGACTTGAATACTCTCCAGTGATAGAGAGCTCACCATTCTTCATTCTATTTTCCAAAACTCTCAGGTACAAAATTAATACTGCAATAGTCCAAAATCAATCTCCTCATCGCTTTTAATTTGTGGACTTACCTTTCCTTTTCCTTGTCTCTTTCCTTCTTTTCTTCCCTTTTAAACATCTGATTAGTTTTCCCTAAAAATACTTAACATCATAGTAACCTCTTACAATTTTGTAAAGGCTCAGGGCTGTAATTGGTCTTGTCATACTGCCTGGTAGACTTGGGTGAGTGGCTTCTTATTGATTCTCTGGCAATGCTGCTACCCTGGAAAAGCCTCTCCTAATGGACATAGTGACCTCTCTGGTCCACACATCTTTGTGTCCCATTCTCTGCATAGCTCCAGTACCCAGAGCTTGCCTGAAACACAGCGGGATCTCTGTGCTTGTTGAATGGGTGCATGCATGAATAAATGGTGTTGCCTGGAAAGCATTTTATTAAATGCCCAAACTCTTGTCTATGGTTATGTAAGAAGCATCTTCTCAGGAAGCAGCCACATCACACAAAGACAAGATGAAAATGATGACAAACAGACATGTATGCTGTCTTCTATGATTGAGTTTGTGTCAAACACACACACATACACACACACACACACACACACATACACATACACACCCTTAGTAGCTGTGAGGAGGCTGTGCTTTTGCCTAGGAGGTCAAAGAAAAGGAGGAAACCTGAAAACAGAAGAGAAAAGAAGCGATGAGGAGCAGAGAGTGCTGAAAGTTTCTATGCCCTGGCTTCCAGTGGGTCTGCAGGCCCAGTCTTACCCATGTGCAAGTCTCAAAGAGGTAACCTGGCCTCCTTATCCAATTTCCCCCTTGTCACTCAAGTCAATTCAAAATAGTTTTTAAACTTCCAACCAAGCATGCCCAACTAAATAAAGGGAGACATGAAGTTCTCTGCTTCTTAGTCTTGAAGGAAGGCCCAAGAGGGCAAGAAACTCCCAAGCCACATGGATTAAAGAAGCAGAGTCAAGGCACAGCCAGTTTCTGATTGAGTCCTAACCAGGTGTCCTCCCTCCCATGCTTTGTTCTGTGCAGTCACCCGGACACATCCCTGTCGCCTGCTAACTCTCACCCTGCAACTCCCTCTTAACAAAAGAAAGCAGTTTCTGAAGCAGCCAGACGTAACAGAGCAGTGGGAACCCAAACCAAGAGGAATTTGCTCTCCATAAATTATGCTTTAATAGATGTCAATTATTAATTCCTAAATAAATATTTGTTAATATTCAAAAGAGTTTGCCTACTAAGAAAAACTCAGGCTACACAGAATAATTAGTGCTTCTCACTGTGTGATGGCTGCAGCCCATGTTATTTTTTTTTTCCTTCCCTGTTCTGCCTCTTTATTTTTTCTGAAGTATGAATGCCTGAGTGTGTTGTGTTTCCTGGGGGAGTTTGGCTGGCCCTTCTCTGGGTGGTTTTGGCTTTAGGTATATGCACAAAAAGGATGCCAGAGGCTGGCTGCTCCTCCAGAGTAGCCAGCCTTCTGTACTGGCCCGTGAGTCTTTCTCCTTCTTCTGTGCAGAGCAAGATGTTGTGAGGGGCTGAAGCTCTGATATATCTAATGAGAGGAAATTGTAGATATAGCCAAAAACCAGCGGTGGGAGAATGCTGCTCAATTAATGAAATACCGTTCAATCAAAGATCTATGTAACACTTTGGAGTACTGTGGAGGGCAGGTTTGCAGTGGGAAGAAAATAGCATTCACATGTCTCCAACATGCGGGGAGTGTGTAGACTAACAGGGTGAGTCTGTCACCCAGGGGAGAATGGAATGAGTCCACAACAGAATTCGACAGATGCCCAGAGAGTTTTGGAGAAGCTTAGAAGCCACCTAAATTGGGGGCAAAAGAACAGACAGATTCATGGAGGAAGTAGAATTTGAGCCTGAGCTTGAAGCATGGATAGGACTTTGATGGGTAAGGATGGTTTTGGTCATTGCATTTCAGTGGACATTCACTCCCTGCGTCGTCCATTTACGATACGTTTAGTTTGGAGCAACTGGTAGATGCCAGGCATGGACTGGATGCTGGGGGTTTTAAAAACAAACAAATTAAAAAATGAGTCTATTAATTTAAAGTTTATTGCCCAATGATATAGGATCATGAAGCTTATAATGTCACCAGGTAATGCCACATACAAAATTGCTACAGTGTACTAGTATATGAAACCAACAGAATGACCACTCTTGCAGGGGGTCAGAGAAAGTATCAAGTAGTGAGGACTCTTGATCTAGATATTGAAGGATTCATTTAGTCATTCAGTCAGAGCTACTTCACTCATCGAGTATTTACCAGGTGCCTGCATGTGCCATGTACTATTTCTTGTTAGGGTATGGATCACAATATGTGTTCATTTGTAAATAACGAAGAGGACTAAGACATTTTTTTCAATGTTGTTTATACCCTAAGAGTTGGGAAGTTTAAAGGAGAAAGGCCATTCCTATCACAGAGAACAGAATAGGTTTTTGTAGAGTTTTGACTTCATGGGGTATGGCTACAAAAAAAGGTCCATAAGGAAGGGGTTTGCCAGGAAGTGGCACTACAGAAGGAACTGGACCATTTTTCAGGACCTTGCACACTGGGTCAGCTGCTTAGATTTTTATCTAGAGCTAATGAAAAGCCAAGGAAGATAGTTATTGCAGAGTTGAGAAAGGCAATATGGAAGATTCTATAAACTAGATTGGAAGAAGATGAATTGGAGATGAAAAGACAGCGTGGCGATTGCAATATCCCAGGACATTCATGATGAGGGCCTAAATCAGGGTATAGCAGGTAAGATGGAGAAGGATGTGTTTGAAATGGAAGAGTGGTTCTTAATTCTGTGTGTGTGCATGTGTGTGTGTCTGTGTGTGTGTGTGCGCGCGTGTGTATGTGTGTGTTTGCATGCATGCTTCCAAGCTCTTTGAGAATCTAATAAAAAAAAAAAAAACCACCTTCTGGTCCAAGGGAAATGCTCATACCCACCTACACATATTATTTTGCAAACAACTTCAAAGGATTTAAATTACAAATTAAGAATCCCTGCATTATAGGAAACAGTTGGGTTGAGTAGAGACCAGGAAATGAACACATAAAAGTCTGTAGCAATGGTTTGCACGTGGGTCTGGTGGTATTCTAGTTTCTCTTGCACAATGCCCATCGTGAGCCCTTCCTCTCACTGTCCAGTACCCCGCATCTCTTGTGGTTCCTGGCCCCTGGGACCCTTCAGCTACCCTATGGACGTGGCTAGTTTTTATTCCTTCTATGTTAGACTTATACCTATCTTTGTCAATCAGGCACCCTGAGCCAGGGACTAATTCTTTTCTTTCCTTACCCATTCTGGGAATCATTAGAGGACTCCTCCAGTGGTATCAATATCTCATGGTCCAGATAAAAGAGCACCTCTTTATAGATGCCAGAGTATCAGTCCTGGAGAGTTACCAGGAATAAAAAAAAAATTAATTCTCTCATTACATAACTGTGAAAGTTATGAATGAGAGAAGGGAAGAAATTTCTGCAGGGCCACTCAGTAAATGAATAAATCGGAGAACCCATCTGCTGATCATATGTGCTTTGCTGTTCATAAGAGGTGGTATCTCCCTCCTTTACACTTCCAGCAAAGCAGCACGTGCCTTTTTAATGATGGTGGTCACATGTACAACCTGCAGATCAGAGGACAGCAAGCTCTGTGAATGTGGCCAATGGCCAGCATAGGGGCTCCAGGAGTGCTGGGTGCAGATGAAGAGAAAGGAGGGAATGGCTGCCCCTGAATGTTCTCAGGTGCTCTGCCCACCTCACCACCCCGCTTACGGAAGTCAGAGGCCATCAAATGTGACGTCCATCAGTACCTTGAACACGATGAGACGGATGATGAGGCCCAGTTCCCAGGGGTCTGGCATAACTGAAGGGGAAAAAGCACATGAATGGACCAGCCCAGCCCCCTCAGGAAGCACTCCTTCCTGCCTTTCTTTTTTGCCACGTCTTCCCACACTCACACTAAACAGTGCTGTAGGAAGAGATGACCTGGGAAGGCTGAGCTAGCGGTCAGAGAAGAAGACAAAGACTGAGTTTTGCCTTTGTTGTAGACCTCGGCTACAAAATTTTCTACCTATTATATTTCTACACTGACGTCTTTAAGGGGTCACTCAGAGCAGTAGTCAAAATGAGCAGTAAGCCAGGATTATGAAGCTGGGACCCCCACAGTAGATGAACTAGGCCTCAGCCTAACAGCATAGAGAGAATCATAGCTCTGCTACACCAGGTGAGAGAATTACAGCTATAGACTCCTGGCCCCTGCTAGCAGTCTCATAGATGTGTGTGTGGGCAGGAGCAAGAATAGGAACATGCAAGACATGATATAAAGATGAAATAAGATCAGGGCCCAAATCAGAGGGAATTGTGATGCTCAGTTTTCCTGCATAATTCCAATCACTTTGAGTCTGGGTCATGAGGAGTGCAGGCTTGGAAGAGACACAGGGCTGAGGTCAGGCTTTACTGTATACATTTGTTGGACACCAAAGCATCAGATTCCCCGGTTTCTCCATTCATCAGATGGAGATGATAAGAGGATCCACTTTGCTAATGAGTCGAGAAGTAAGTGATATAAAGCATGGGAAGCACTAGAGAAAGAGAGCCTGTATTAGCTAATGGTCAAAACATTTACTGAGGCACAAACAAAAGCAAGAGCCCAGAAGCATGGGTCCTCTTGGAGCCAGCTGTTGCTGTCTTTGTTCCAACAGCTACCTAAATCTTTCCACAGCCATTTGTTTTAAAGTAAACTTTTTAAGAAAGGAAAACACACATTTAGGAAATCATACGTTATATCTTGGTAAGTTTTCTCAAAGTGAATGCGGCCATGAAATTGGTTCTCAGATCGAGAATGTGTCTCTCATGTGCCTTTTAAGAGAATACTTAGTTCCCTTTGCCTAGGGCAACCTCTTTCTGACTCCCAAAACCATGGATTAGTGGTATTTCTCTTGAATTTTATATAAATGGAATAATAGTATGTATCTTACCCTTTGTGTTTGATTTCTTTCAACCAATATTGTGCTTGTGATTTTACAAATTGTGTGGAGCAATAATTTATTTATTCTCATTGTGTGAACTATTTTATTTTATAAAAAAACCACTATGTACTTTATGGTTGTTGGGATTTGGTGTACTCTAGTTTTTGACTATTGTAAGTAGTACCATTAGATCATCCTTATACATGACTTTTGATGACCGTATGCAAGCATTCCTGTTGGCTATATATTCGGCTGAATTAACTTAGCATTTTTGAAGATCAAAAAGTCAAAGACTGGCAGTTTCATATGTTTCAGTCTCATGCTTAGGATGGAAACACTGGGGCGGTCGGCATGCTTATCCAGCTTCAGGCAATACCGCTAGTCTCCCAAAGTGGTTGTACCAACCAACACTCCCACCAGCAGTGTTTATTTAAGAGTTTCTGTTTCTACATTTTGTTAAACAAAAACCACTGGGACTGTCTGCCGAGCCTCATCTGCTCACATCATCTGTTCTTAAAGGTCCTTTTGTGTCATAAATTCACAATTCTTCTGTGCTTACTTTCCCCTTGGAAAGGCCTATTTGCTAGTTTTGACTCTTACTGAGCCATACTCTAACATATTAAGGACATGGTGTAGGTCCACATGGGATCAGTGTAATGGTGGCCAAGGGAATCAAATTCTGCAGACAAGAAACAAAGTTCATTTTTCCTCCAATGATGATACTGAAAAGTCTCAAGTTTGATTGGTGTTAAAGAAAAAGCAAGGTGACCTTTCCTTAAAACTTTACAGTTTTCGTTTTGTCCCCAGACAAGAAATGGGACATAAAAAGATATGAGAGGCTCATCCTTCTTGCCTAGATCCAAATAAGTCTGATATTTTTGGCACTGGAATTGATCAGCACCCATCTTCCAAACTGGGACAGCATGGGCAGCTCTTTCTCCTTGGGCTTCCACATCTTTGGGCCTTTGCACAGCCTATTTATCCATTAGCCAGAGTAGGCTGAGTTCTCAGGCCCCACGAGTCATTTAGGGGCTCACAAAAAAATGCTTTAATCCTCTAAAATATCATGTAAAAATAAATTTTTAAATCAAAGAATGTTTTGACGTATGATACTAATATTTCCTCTTTATATCAATGTTGCCTAAAATGTAATTATAATATACATACATAGGTGTATTATTTACTTATCCATCTATCCCTCTATCTATCTATATAAATGGAGGAAGGAGTCCATTGAGGAAATAGAACCTGGGCCTCGGTTATAGAATTGGTCTCTGCAAATTGGATTTTTTGTGTTCCTGGCACTCCCTGGATATAGTTTTCCTTAGGAATAGCTTTTTGATGATTCTATGTCTGGCTCAGTCTCCAAGTATAAGGAAAAGAGAACCTTGTCTGCATTTGAACCAACATAGAAGGTACACTGGAAGTTCTTTATTTCACTTCAGGGCAGGAGGAGGGTAGGGTGTCAGGGTTCCTTAGACCTGCCTTCAGAGTCCCTCAGTGTGAAATCTGAAATTTTTAGACAGCATGGACTCAATCAATCCCTGTGGAGGTGAGGGGTGGGGGAGTCTCTGTTAATGATGAGATTATGTTCCTTGGCTCCCCAGGAGGATCCCAGTATGGGCATCTGGGCTCTGGTCAAGGCCAGACCTCCAAGCTGCTTTAGCTTCAGCTGATTTTCTCCTCTGTTCTTCCTCCTCCCATCATGCACATACCCAGAGACTCATTTAGGGGTTGGAGTCTGAGACATCAAGATCTTATTTCTTCCATACATGTCTCTGTTGAGCTGGACTTCAAGGAAATATCAGATGACGAATAGCTGTTTGCTGGCTGGAGGAATTTGGAAAGGACAAGCTATTTAAAGCTGTGTGCAGTGTAACCAGGTTGGGAAAAGATCTTGCATCAAATAGGGGATAAAGGGATAATTTTGCAAAACGCTATTTATTTAAAATATGAACAGCATGGACCAGATTTATTTTATTTATATATTTGTATTGGAATTAAAGCAGAGAGGGAAATGGTCAGGGAAAGAAGAGAGCAGGGGCTTTGAAGCAGATGCAGGAAGCCGGAGTTCTACACATAGGTTTGCCACAAATTTGCTGTTATTCATGAAAAAAATCACCAGAATTCTCAGAACCTCAATTCCTGCATTTGCAAAAGAGGCAATGAGCTAATCCTGAAGGTCTTTCATAACTTTCAGATTTTAGCACATAGTAGGTGCTCTGTCAGTAATTTCGGAGGAGGTGAGGAGATCTGGGACGGTGACTAGATCCATATCAACTGTCTGTGAAATGCGACAATCAAGGTGGTAAGCGTACTAACAATGGCAGGCTGAGAAGCTGAGCCCATCTGTAGATGGCATTTGTACTGTCATAAAAATAGCATAACAAGATTATATTGAAATATCCTACTATTTAACTTAATAATTTAAATGTTTGCCTAATGAGGTGGACTTGATTGGATTAAGGCATTCACAATTAATTTTGATAGATCATTTTACACATTGGAGGTGCTTTCTTCTGAATCAGGAGGTGGAACGGAAGTGCAAAATGTTTACGTTCAAACGAGCATGTGATTTTGCAGAAAACATTAATCCCAGATCATGCACACTAAGTCAATTTCAGAAATGGCTTCTAGATATATTATTAGAAATTGCTCTTCAAATATAAAAAGCTTGTAATAGAGTTCTGTCCATTTTTCCTTCGGCTGATGGAAGTTGTTTTATAAATATGCCCATGATATGATGTTTTCTTCATCCGAGCCTTTTGGTACTAATTGCAACTTTTTAAACAGTGTAAGTAGTAGCTGTCATGAACACTTTGAGTCGCATTACAAACATATATCTCGGAACAATTTCACATTTAGGGGCACATTCTTTCTTCAATTATTTTTAACTGCATCTTCTCCCCAATTTTTTTTCCTGAAAAACACTTCAGTTGAAAGCCGTGGCCTCTTCCTTCCTCTCTTCTCTTTGTTTTTCTTGTTTCTTTCTTTCTTTATGATTGAGCGGATTTTATTATGCAGTAGGAAAATGGCTCTACCTCCCACCTTCATCCCCTCAGAAATCAAAGATCCAGGAGTGGTCACATCTGCCCCCGGAGTCTGGATTGAGCAAAGGCAACTGGCTCCTGGAAGGTGAGTTTGGAATCAGGTCATGATATCCATCCTGGAGTCCCTGGAGAGGAATGTTCTTGGTACTGCTGCTGTCAGAGTAGGATTGCATCAGAAAACTTTCTGATGGTTAAGTATCCATGGCAGGATACTTTTTGGAGAATTTTTTGAGACTTGGTCTTCTCTGAAAAATGTGACTGCGTTCCTCGTACTTCAAACCAGTGAGGGTTGGGAATCCTATGTGACAACATTTGGTGAGATATACTGCAGTGACAGACATACTGGCTTGGTATCAATGGACCATGGTTCAAATTTTGGCTGTGCTCTTATTAGAGGGTGACCTTTGGGAAGCCATTGACTCTTTCTGAGGTTCAAATGCATCATTTGGTAAATGGTGACAATCACTCCTAATGGTAATTAAATGCCACATTCCTGATGCATGACGGCCACTCCACACATTTTACTTTCCTGCTTCCACTTTCAGTTTCTGGAGAAAAGTAGTCCTAAATTCAAGGCATTGTCCATTTTGTTCCCCTTGTGTGTTCCCAACAGTGCTGTGGCATTTAGCATATAGGGCCCTGGGACTTTCTGGTACTGGTGAACACGTTTTCAGGCCCCAAGTCACCTGTCCTGAGTCTACCTTCCTCTTCTTCCCGGGAGGTTTAATGAGACTTCATTAAAGGCTTCCTTTGTGAGGTGTCAAAGCCCTTCTTAAATTCCAAGTGGGTGGCCTTCAAAGGCCTTTATAACTTACCCTCTGCTTTCTCTTTCGACTTTTCACTTCTTTCTCTTTTTTACTATGTCCTCTCTGCCCACCCACCCAGCATTCCTCTCCCTAGGTCCCGACTCTCCATCCGCAGGCCTTTTGCTTCTACTGACTATGGCCTCATTCTAGGACACTTCTCTCTTCTAAAACTAGAAAAGGCCTCCTACCCAAGATCTCACTCAAATGCTTCCTCCTGCCTTGTTAGTGTAGCCAGCATTGTTACTCAGGCCCTCTGTGGGTTTGCAAGTTATCTCTGGGACACATAACATTCTGAGATACACATGTATCACAGGCTTCTTTAGAAAACTGATAGTATCCTTTCATGTGTGGCCCCAAGATCCTCAGAAACCAGACTGATCATAAAGGCTGATTTTAAAATCCTTTCAAGAATTCCACCAGAATTGGCATGATTATTGCTTCACTTTGCCCATGAACAAACCAAGGTTCAGAGATGCAAAGTAATTTGTCCGGAGTCACACAGCAGGTGGGTGTAGAATAGGGATTTAAACCTGAAGAATCTCACTTCTGAGTCTGCTCTTCCCACTACTCTACCTCTTTATGCCCTGAATTTCTCCTTTCATCTTCCAAGCTACGCAAAAGGAAGGCAAAAAAGGACTCTTTACAGAAGAAACCGAGGCTGTGACAGGAGCGGTACCTTCCCCGGCCCCACGCCTAGTGCTTTATGGAGCTGCCTACATTTGGGAGCTCTTGACTCTGGCTTGGCCTCTGTACAGCAAACCTCACGGCCTCACCTGTTCCAGAAAGCTGACAGCAGCAAAGAATGTGGGGGCCTGGGCTATTGCAATACCTGACCAATTCATGTGCCTCCTGGGGTTCTTCTGAGCCCCCTCACCGCAGAGGTGACGAGGAAATGACAAGGGGCATCTCTGCTCCCAAGGGATTCCAGTCACGAGAACTCCGCCAATTAAGGCTGGAACGATGTCATCTCCTGAAATAGCATTTTAATGAGTGATGGCTCTGGGATAAATTGTTATCTCCTGATCCCTCGTTAGAGAGCTTAATTAGATCCATCATAAAACATATTGATCGATGGCACTGAGCAGGTCTGCAGGACACTCAGCAGCCACTGGAACTTACCCCTTGGCTGAGCAGTCCCCAGCCCCAAGAGGTGCTGGGGTCCTGGTTCTTTGGGAGCACCTAGGTGCATTGACTTGGTTTGTTTTCACACCTTCCAGGGGCCAGACACTGTGCTGACCTCTCCTGCCTTGACTCACTATCCTCACCAACCGCTGCTATTTCATTAGCGAATGGTGAAACCAAGGCTCAGAACCCTGAGGTGCCACTAGGAGCAGCCTGCTCAATCGAATTATCTTACAGGGGGAGCAGCTAAGGTAAGAACGACAAAAAGGAAGATGAAGGGGAATGCAGACATTGCTTTACTCCTAAGATACGTGTGGCCTCACATTGGACATTCATACACATCCAACATGGAAAGAATTTAAATATGCATTTTACAGTTGAGGAAACCGAGCCTCAGAAATGTTCCCCAAAGCAGTGCAGCTGGTGAGTGTCACAGCTGGAATTGGAAGTTGGCTTTGAGGAACTCTAAATCCAAATCCAGACAGATGTGGATTCAAACTGTAGTCCATACATATGTACTGTATACTTTTAGGCAAATTACAAGAATCTTCTGAATATCAGAGTCTGCATCTATAACATCAGAGGCAATAAAAGGACTCTGCTCATAGAGTTATTGTGATGATTCAATGAAACAATACCTGAGATGTGTTTCAATAGTACCAGACCCACCAAAAGTGATCAGTAAATATTGTTTTTCAATGAACATTCCAACCATTCCCCCTTAGAGACTATTTGTGTCCTTGTCTACTAAATGGAGGTAATAACCTGTGTTCCAAAACAGCCTGCTGGGAAGCACTTTATGAAGATTCAAATGATATTTATTGGCCATCTTCTTGGCAAAAAACTTGGAGTGACTGCTTAGAGTGGGGGTAAATCTTATTTGAATTATTTCATTATTGCTATTATTAAAATAATGCATCAGCACAGACGGTGGTGGGAATGGGGAAATGGATCTAGAGGAAGAGATGGCAAGGAACTGGTAGAAGACAGCACTGAGACTAAAGTGGGAAGTGACAGTTGCTGTGGTGACGTGGGAAGCCACTCAGGAAGTCCCTGCACTGGCGGCTGGTTGTGTTGATTCGGTGGCCTGGGTTCAGCAGCGTGTGTGTGTTTTTGTTTCATATGCAAGCATGTAGTATGTTTGTGTGTATGTGCACACATTTGTGTTGGCCTAATGTACATAAAAGCGGTGGAACTTTCCATCAGAAAGAACCCCGGAGACTCATCCATAAAACACACAAGTAGGGTATCTGTGTGTGTGCGCGTGTGCATGTGTGTGTGTGTGTGTGTGTGTGTGCACACGCACGGCTCTGTGAGGAAAGGCCAGCTTCCAGGAGAGTGTGAGTTTCTTCACCTGTGAGCACTTGGATTTTTTTTTTCCTTTTTTATTACAGTAAATGTAGCTTGAAAGCTGGGCATAGCATAGTTTTCCCCGAACACGAATCACATCACATAATTTTTCTTTCAGAGAAAAATGCTGCGAAATAACCTGCAGATGGTGAATCTCTTTTTCTTTTTGTCTTGTTTTCTCTCTCTCTTTATCGCTTTCTCCTCCCTCTCTCTTTTTTCCATCTGTCTCTCTGTCTCTGTACCTCTGCCTGTCTCTGAGGCCCTATTTATAGCTTTAAAACGCTTTCATATCTTCACACTTACCAGATAAAAAGTCCCCTTGTTACATAAAACAGCTTGCATTCGGGGCTGTAATTAGATCAGTGTTTCATCCCAAGTTCCTCAGACAATCACGCTGGACATTGTTCCTTGCCCCCACCCCTACCCACAAACGCAGCTGCCCTGGGTATCTGGCCCTCACCCTTTCCTGCCTTTCCTTTTCGCCAACCCCTAGTGACAGTCCTCAGCGCTGCTCCCAGCTCCCTTCCGATTCTCTCCCACTGCTTCCTCCGAGGGTTCAGTGTTCCTCCTCGGAGACCACAGCAGCGGCTCAGAGCATCCTGACCTCCTCTCTCTCTCTCTCTCTTTCTCTCTGCGGGCAGAGTAGTCACTCTGTTAGCGAGGGCATCAGAATTTCTAAATGCAGTCCTGAAATTCGTTTTCTCAAACTGGCCAGATACAAACACACACAACCACCCAGAGGGAAAGGGGAGTTAGGTCTTTTTTTTTTTTTTCCTTTGGTAAAATAAAGACAGGCAGAGGAGAGGAGAGGAAAGGAGAGGAGAGGAGAGGAGAGGAGAAGAGGAGAGGAGAGGGGAGAAGAGGAAGAGAATGAGAATATTTCTCTCTCACCAATCTAGACATGTGTTAGAGAATATCGTAGAGAACAATTAGGGATGGATGAGTGAGAGGTTTATTTCTCACTTGCTTGTCAGGTCAGAAGACAATCTGTTTATTTTCCTGCTACAATTTTATTCAATAAACTGAAAGGATGGGAGCTGGGGAAGAGGGTATGAACAGGATGTGTGCTATCAATTTGTCAAATAAATAATCGTGCTTGGAAACAACAGATTTTATTAATTAGACAGGATGGTGTATTATTACCATTAAAGTGTTATATTGCATTAATTTTTATATTTTACTCGGCTACTAATTACTGTAAAAGATTTCGGGAACGAAGCAAAATAAAATCATGCGGCATTATACATAATGTAAAGATAGCGTGAATTAATTTCTTCGCGCTGCGCCTGCCGAGCGGAGGGAGAGGGACAGGGTGGCCGGGGCTGCTTCCCTCGCTGGTCCCAAAGCTGCAGCGAACCCCGCTACCTGCCTGCTTGCGAGCCAGCGGGAGGCCGCCCCGTACACCGGTTCGAGACCCAGTTCTGCCCTGATCGTGCTTTGCACCCTCTGCACCCCTCTGAGGCCTGTTTTCTCATCCGTCCATGTAAACACCCCTCCCTCCCGGCCTGACAGGGTGCTTCTAAAGATCTACGAATTCCCGATTTCCCGGGGTGAATGTGCTTGTGCTTTCCTTTTCTTTTTCTTTCTTTTCTTTATTTCTTTTTCTTTTTCTTTTTTTTCCTAAAGATTGTGAGGGGGCCGAGATTCAACCCAGAAAGAGCAGGGAGGGAGGCAGCGGGGTCCGGCGTGCAGATCCTGGAGGGGCAGCTGGGTCACAGTCCAGGCTCCCAGGACGCAGCCCGATGCCGAGGGGCGCGGGGTGACTCGCGACACTGCGAGGCGCGGCAGCGCCACTGCCCTCACTGGACGCGGGTTCGGAGCTGGGCAAAAGCGGGTCCCGACCCAGTAGCGACTGCCCCGGAGAGCCTAGCGCGAGCGCAGCGGGGGGACCCCGGAGCCCCGGCCCGGCGCGGTGGGGAGCGCGCGCCCGTGTTTATTCCTCTCCCGCGCGGCCCCGGCGCCTCCACCGCTCCGAACGACCGCTTCGGCTTGAATGAAAATCAAACAGGTTTTCGGTCAGGCAGTGACTCCCCGCGCCGGGCTGGCCCTCGCCGGGGCGCCCTTGTGCCCGGGGCTCCCCGCGCAGCGCAGCGCAGCGCTCGGGCCCCCGCAGCCCGACTCGGCCCGGCGCTGCCTCCGGGGTCCGCGGCGACCTCGGCCCGGGCAGCCGGGAGCGTCCGCGCGGCCCACGCCCACCCCGGGCGCGGCTCTCGGCGGCGAGGCGGCCCGAGCCCAGCCACGTTTTTCTCCCGGCTGGCTCTCGGCCGCCTGGGCCCGGCGAGGGCCCACATTTCTCACGACCCACTGCCACCTACTGCCCGCGGCTGGGAACTGCAGGCCGGGCGCGCCGGGCCTGGGGAAGCCGGCTTGCTGGGGCCGAGTGGATCCCTTGGGTGCGCTCAGGTCTGTGGGCCAGAGCCTGGGTCCCGTGCGCTCTGGGCCGCGCCAGGCAGCTGCGTGGGGGCCACTCCGCCAGGCCAGCTGAAACGCTGCAGCTGTGGCTTGACAGCACCCTTAGGCGACTGCAGGACTTGGGCAAACCCTTTGCTCCCCACCTTGCTCGCTTTGGAGGAATGAAAGACCTGCCTGGAGTTGAAAGACTGCTTCTGGCTACTCACAGCGGCCCAAATGCAGGACTTGTCACTGCTGATCATTTTTCCAGGGGTGGACCTGCCGGGCGTCTGACCTCAGATGAGCAGAGCGTGCGTTGCCCTCGTCTGCTTTCTGGCCCCACCTGGCCCCTGCCTTGGGGCGTGCATCAGTCAGCCCCGGCCGGGTGGCCCCCCACCGCAGTCTCTCCACAGGCTGCCCTGCGGTCAGTTACTTAACCCATCTCTGCCTGATTTACCTTTTCTTTACAATGGTAGCAGTGCCCTCCACACAGTATTGTTGAGAGGATTAAGCGAGGGAATTTAGGTAAAAGACTTAGAACAAGCCTGCACTTAGGAAGTGCATTTGAGGCGCATAGTAAGTGCTCTATAAGCCTTAGGGATCGTCTGTGTCAGACATTATCTGTGTGCCTGTCACAAGACTTCCACTTGATTGTGAGCACTGCAAGGGCTGAGATAATTTCTGATTCCGCAAGGATCCCACGACTCTTTTCCTGAAGAAGGAAATAATGTGCCAAGCACCGTGCCCTGGGGTTACAAGATTATAAATGAGGACTCAGTCCGCTCCCTCGTGGAGCTTATGTGGTTTGGAGCAGACAGAAATAGAGCCAATGGGTAAGTGAATGGCATGCATGCAGCTTGTGATAAGTGCTAAGAAGAGAATAACCAGGGTCTCTGAATGAATCCTGGTGAATGAATCGTGGAGGAGGGGTGGAGGAGCTTCTGGAGGTGAGGGAGCGGTGTACCCAGAGGTCTTCACATAGGGGATAAGGAAGCCAAGACTGTAAAGATGAAAAGGAAGATGCTGGTAGTCGCCTTAGGTATAGGGAGAAGATTGTTAAGGGGCAGAGACCTGGAAATGGTCTAAATCTCAACTGTAACACAGATTACAGGAATGTGTGTACAAAGATGTCAAAACCCATCAAACTGCACTCATAAGAGGAGTGAACTTTATGGCATATAAAGTTGACTTCAGTAAAGCTGACTGAAGAAGTAAAGATGATAGCCAAGTGCAAAACTCAAGGAAGCGGGTTCCAGACAGGCACGAGATGATGTGTAGCCCCCGGAGCTGGAAGGCTCATGTCTTGTCCTGGATAGCCTCTGTGGATGGAGCTTGGAAAGAAAGAGCAGAAGTAGTAAAGAATGAGGCTCGAGGGGGCAACCTCCAGCACCAGTGGGCTTTAGATTTTGTCTAAGTGTGACGAACAGAAACTGCTTGGAATCAAACTCAGGACCTTGAGCTTGCCAGGTAGGTACTTACGCCGTTGAGACATTTTTAAATCTGTAAAATAGGGATAATAACAATATGCAGGGAACTCATCAAAGAGCGCTGCAGCCAGCACTGCAGAGAGGCACCTAGGGACCTGTGCCCGTGTGTTTATGGCATGGTCAAAAGATTGCTCACTGAATCCGAATAACACCAGCCTATATGGAGCAGAGGCCTGGGACCTTTTTATCAACAGCTGGTGAATGGTTGGGGGAGGAGAAACAGGAAGAGCGGGGAATCAAGTCCTCTGGGATGCCTTGCCTAGCCCATACTGTTTTTGTCTTATGAAAGTTTCTTTTTTGTCCTGTGACACAAGTCATGGTTTATAATTATGCATTAAAATTCTGCATTTATTTGTTCAGTGTCTGACTTTCTTGCACACTACAAGCTCTGTGAGGAGCAGGCCTGCTGCGCCTGTTCCCTGAAATTCTGTGCCCCAGCACTGGCGCTGCGGGTGGCACATAGGAGGCACTCAGAGAGTATTTACTCAGTGAGTGAATGAATGAATGAATGAATGAGTGAATGTAAATGTTAATTTATTCAAAAACAAATTAACCATCTCTTGGATCCTTTCTGACCTTCCCAAATATTCCACTCCTCACCTTACTCATACAACATAAAGCCCTCATCTCCTAAGCCTTTCTCTTTGGGTTCTCTCTGACATCCTCATACTAAATTCAGGCTCCCTGAGAAGTTTCTTTCTTTTCCTTTTAAACAAACATCTACACGGAATCCAGCAGAGGAGAAGTGATGGCTGTGTCCCTTTCTCACTGGTTTTATCCCTTGGTGTCATAAACTATTTTCACCTTAGTTCTGTGCTCTGAAGTAGACAGCGTAGAAGTGACCCTCGTTTCTATTTTCCAGGCAAGGAGCCAGATGGTTGAGGAGAGAGTTGGCGCATTCTGGGTCACAGCTAGGGAGCACAGGGGCACAGCTGAGCCGACTCTCCTGGCTCCAATCCTGTGATCCTCCATGTCTGACTTCTCTGCTCCGGGGATGCAGTGCGTGTCTCTCTTCCTGCCTTTCCTGCTGAATGTCCCTAAAACTCATGTGAAGTTGGCTCTCCAGAGAACAGCCAAGGAGGAGTGATAAAGGCTGGCAGAGACAGTAATGTCCCTGCAGGCGTCTACTCCTCCTCCGTGGCTGTCAGAGTAGATGAAGGGCATTTTACACAAATACCTTCCTAGCTGTCAGGCAAGGTCTCTGGAGCCAGAAACCTGCTAGATTTGCGTGTTGGTCTCACCATCTTCCTGCTCTCTGACCTTGGATGATTTATTTAAGTTACAGGCTCCTCATCTATAAATTGGAGATAGTAAGTGTTTACCTTGAAGGGTTTCTGTGCAGATTAAATCAATTCTGCTAAATTCTTGGAGATATAATTTTCTAATAGCAAGTGCTCAATTCATGTTTTTTATGTCCTTATTTCTCTCTTCCCTGCTACTCTCTTTCTTTTTCCCTTCCTCCCATTTGTCTTTCTTCTTTCTTTCATTCTCTATTACTTTCGTGTCTTCTCACTCTTTTCTCTCTTATTTTTCTTGTACTTTCTAAATTCCTGTTGCTCCCCCAAGTGTAGCTTACCTCACTAAGGTGCACCAATAAATGTTTGTTGGGGAAATAAATAAATAAATAATGAAAGAGAAAGAGAGAGCTGATATTTGAGACAGGATACGAAGAAGTAAAGACAGAACAAAACCAGCTGATCTCATGTCTTTGATGTTTGTTTTTATCTTCACAGACAAGCTGCTGTTGTAAGAGCTAAGAAATCCAACTGGAAGCCCAACACTTCTACTGTCATGCTATGCTACTTTGGAGAAGTCTAACAACCTCTCTGAGCTCCCATTTCTGCACCTGTAAGAAAACAGTGTTGAACTAAATCACCTGTTCTTCTCTAATTGTAAGACCTCAATTCCATCACCATGAAATGTGATCTTGACTCTTAACATTTGAATGAGGAGGCGGGAGGAGCTGATTGAGGAATCTTTCACCTGTGGTATACTTGGGAGGCTCTGTGGCTGAGTGCTTGCTTTGATCTCACCTTGGTGCTGAGTTCTATCTCCTGCCCTGCTTCCTAATTGTCGTGAGACTTTGAGCAAACTATTCAACACCTTTAAGCCTGCTTTTCTTCACCTGTCTGGTGGGATTAAATGGGGTGATGTGTGTAAGATGCTTAGTTAGCGCTGTGATTGACATGTAATGAATGTTTGTCACATTATTACTGGTGTTGTCATTGAAGTGTAGACATAACCACAGCCTTAACAAAACCCACCTGAAGGTCAAATGATGAATTCCCCATTAACTGGCATTCTGGCTATTGTTTGTTTTTTTTTTTTTTTTTTAACATTTAAGCATACATTGAAAATCCAGCATGTATTAGAATTTGATAACACAGTTGATAACACAGAAAAACAGGTGACCTTGATCTTTGACCCCCCAGGTTTAAAGGATCACACGTAACTTTTGAGCCCTCCTACACTGCTGGTACTTTGCTACATTACTCCCTTCCCTAACTCCTTTCCTAGTCCTGTGGGCAGCTGGAGTTGGATCACAAGGTTGAGTTAAACAAGAGGGCTGTAGGTTTGGAGGCCACAAGGAATAGGGACTGTGGGAATTCTCAGCTCCATTTTTCATCTCTCTTTATTGGAAACGCCATGGCTACATCCCTACATAATTAGAAACCAAAACCCTGTTCCTGCATGTGTGATCTTAACAGCCTGCTGGGCTCCTTCCCTTCTCCCATTGAGACATTCATCTGGGATTATCTTTTCTATTGTGTCTACACATCATTCTAAAATGGAGTATTCTCCATCAGAATGTTTGTTCTTCACACATCGGAACCTGTCTCTATTTTAGGGCCCTATTTAGAGATCACCTCCCCCAGGAAGACCATCCTGATTTCACAGCTGGAAACAATTTTTCCAGAAGATGAACACTTTAGATCGGTGCTTCACAACTTTATTTTTTCTTTTTCATTTATTTATTTATTTATTTATTGGTACCAGGGATCGAACTCATGACATCGCGCTTGCCAAGCAGGTGCTTGTGCCACTGAGCTAAACCCCTGGCCCCACAACTTTATTTTGAATGTGAACTTTTGCTCAGATTCCGATTGAGCTCATTACAGGGCCCATTATTCTGCATTTCTGATGTCCTTGCCCATGGCGGTGATGCTTCTGGTCTGTGAAGTACACGAGGAGTAGCAAGTGATCTCTGAATCTGTCTGCATAGCAGAATCACACTGCAGTCTTTTTGAAACTCTGGGTCCTGGAGCCAGAGGTTGAACTAGCTTTTGTGGGGCCTGAACTCATTGCACATGGAAATTTTTTAAGTCTAAAATTAATGAATAAGAAATTGCTAGAACTCCTCTCAAGTCCTGGAAGGGGCTGCACAAGTGAAAGGCTGTCAATATAAACTTCATTAACTTCATGCTAAATCCATCTTTGCCTGGGGCCTCTGTGTGTGTGTATGTGTATGTATGTGTGTGTTTGTTTTATTTCTGGAAGTTCTCCAGGTGATTTTTCTTTGCAGCCCATCCCTGGACACCTCTTTTAATCTCAGGAGCTGTGGTCCTTTAGAAACTTGATCTCTTGCTGCCTGTCTGCTTATGGCCTTCTACCCCTTCCAGCACCATAGGCCGCCATGACAGGCACTGGTTCAGGCCCAGGCACACAGAACCAATGAAAAGCATACAGGGTAGATTCCTACCCTCCACAAGCTCCTAATCACTGAAGAACTGGTCACAACTCTGCAAAAGGAGCACCTCCTGGATTGTTTACTCAAGTGCTACAGGGACCAGAGGAGAGAACAAAACAGCCAGGATTGGGGGGTGGTGGGGGACAAGGGTAGGAGGTCTTCCAGAGAGGCAGACACTGAACTCCTTCCTTGTGGCCTCTCCAAGCCAAGGAAACTGTGTGCGCAAGACAGGCCCAAGAGAGCATGTTCTTTTCAAGAACGAAGTGATCAAAGCCATGTGTGGCTGAGAAGGAGGGCAGATTGTAGGGACAGAGGTCAGACATATGAGAGTTGGGCCTGGGAAGGAAACCAGGATTTCAAGAGTTGGGACTCATTCAGAATTCATCAAGGGTAATGGGAAGTTTTCAGACAGAACATATGGTCTTTTTTTTTTTTTTTTTTTTGTATATTCAAGTATTATTTTCAACTCCCTACTATCATTAGTTCTTCCTGCAACCTATCCCATTACTAGACCCAGCAATTTTTCTTTCTCTCTCTTTTTTTTTCAATCTTGAACTCATTAACTACTATTTGTTTTACATTTTGTGTGTCAGGTAGTGTGCTAAGCATTTTAGTCTCATTTGGCCCTCCTGCCAATTTGGGAAGACATATAAAATAATGTCTATTTCTCAGATAAATAAACTGAGGATGACAAAATTTAAGGGACCC
>RJWM01005429.1:0-53745 GCA_004363535.1 Dasyprocta punctata | reverse complement strand
CAGGCCCTGTCTCCTGGAGGAGAAGCATCTTCCTATGGTGTCCAGTGTGTGTTTCTTCATAATTCTGTTCCCACATCCAGAATCGTTCCTTATCTTCTCCACCCTAGTTAGGGAGAAGCCAGAGAACTTGGTGAAGACAGTCATTTAGGCAATTTGATTTAATTTGTGTGTGTGGAGGAAGGAAGTAGACTTTATCTAGGTTGTTTCTTTCTTTTCTGTTTGTTTATTGCTGTTGAGAAACATGAGCTTGATTTTTAGGATATTTAATGAATACCTAATATTGGCAATGGGAGGTAAAGGACAGAGTGACTGTGAATCTCCAGGATGCTATAAAACTTCTGGAAACCCAGGATTTCAGCTTGATATTTTGACCCTTGATTTTGGTTCTCCTCCTGGAGTACTTTCCAGTCCACAGCGCAGCAGGCTGCTCCTTCACGTCAAGCCTCCAGCCTTTCCTCCAGTGAGGTCAGCTGGCTTTTCCTGCTTTCATTGTCAGAAATGATGGTGGTCATGACACTTTGCACAGCAAATGGCAGTGTTTTCTGGAAGCCAGGGAGTCTCACAGTAATACATGGAGACAAGTTGAGTGGGATCATTATGAACCATCTCCTAGAGAAGTTCAGAGAAGTTGAAAAGCCTACCCCTGCCACATGGGTAGGAAATTGTGGGACTGAGACCAGAACCCAATGACTAATACTTGGTGGGACCATTCCAATATGACAGTATTGATAGATTGCTACTCTGGCTATGAATCAACATCTCCTTGTTGGTGCATTCACCGGAGTTATTCTCTCATCTGCTCTAGCTTTTTTCTTTTCAAATGAAGTGTAAACACTCATATAGGAAAGAAGCTTGTCTTGTCATTTCGCCTCACTTATCATTTCACCTTCACAGTATTGCTCTTGCCGGATTTGGTGGAAGCATTATGATAAGTGATACTAGGGATGCAACTGTAAGTAAAACAAACATGCTTTATATCTTCTGAGGACATAAAATCTGATAGAATGTCTTGATTTTTTTTGAATTTTTACTATAATTTCAGTCTTGTGTTCTCCCTTTTTAGGGTGCATTGAGACCCAGAGGGTAACCAGGAACTTGTTTGGAAAAGGATGATGGAGATTCCCATGGATTCCTTGGGAGAGCTTGGCTCAAGGCTTAACCAACAAATAGAACATAGCAGATTAAGAACATGGTACTTGAACTGAGACATTAAAATCTCAGTTCAGTCAATTCACCTTTGAACTTCATTTCCTGCACCTGTCAAGTAGGGGCAGTGGCA
This sequence comes from Dasyprocta punctata, assembly GCA_004363535.1. Taxonomy (NCBI): domain Eukaryota; kingdom Metazoa; phylum Chordata; class Mammalia; order Rodentia; family Dasyproctidae; genus Dasyprocta; species Dasyprocta punctata. Next base: position 52,466 of record RJWM01005429.1, on the reverse strand, counting down.
ACAGCTCCGAGTTTTGTTATATTGATTGATGGATAAAATGAATGAAAGTCTCTTAAACAACTGACCCAGTACAAGGGCTCAGTGCCCAGTAGGTGTTGTCGTATTAGTATTAATAATTGCCAGATGCAGCAGGATATTGCAAGCATTCACATGCCTGGTATTTTGGTGGTCTCTTCTTCCAAGTTGTTCTGAGTTAAGTGCCCTGCACCCTCTTACCTGACTCTCCACGTTGCCAGGAAAGGAGCCTGCTCATGCCAGCAATAGACCCTTCAAGAGTAACAATGGCAAACCAAGTGTCAGGACTCCAAAGCCACCAACAGGCTTTCGAACCATGCCAAGCCCTTGTGCCCACTGGAGCAGCCGAGGAGAAGGGGGTGACTATGGCATAAACACACGTTTGCTTTCATTTGGCTTAGCTGACTGTGTGTTTTGTTAAACAAATTTAGGTTTGGAAAAGATTATTTTTGGTACACTGCTGCATAATTAGATGAATTTTCATGAGTTTATTCTTGAAATAAACTTTGAAATTGTCCGTGTTTTACTGTTTTTTAATCATCTGCAGATACTGTTTTTTGAGGCTTTGCATGGAAAAAAAAAACCTTGTTACATATCAGTTTAATTTAGATTCAAATAAAATAATTTTTTGAATTTGCAGCAACAACAAGTCTGCGAAAGTGGTTGTAACTGGTGCTGAGTTGTTTGAGGATCAAGATAATTACAGTATAAAGGATAAGAGAGAATATAATATCCTGGCATCCAGTGCCTATTCAGCTAATCCCCAGCCCTTGACAGATGTTCAAACACAGTATTTTTAAAAGCTGACTTTAAAAAAAAAAAAGCAGGGCGATTCACTTATTAGATATAAACAACATGATAAGAAATTTGAAGTCTGACATCCATTACACACCATCCGTGCTGAGAAGCATGAAAGACAAGGCAAGAGTCAAATGCGCTGTGCTTATTACTTTAATGGGAGCCCAAGGCAGGGCTGGGGATGTGGAAACCCTGAGTCCCTGCTTTGCCAGGCACCCAGTTTCCATTTGTACCAGAAGCAGAGCCCCATCGCCACTTCCATGGTGCGGTCAGCTTGTGCTGCAGCCTCTTTGGTGGCTGCTTGAAGCTGAGGCTGCTGACAGCTAGCGTGCAGATAGTTTGGTCAGCTTTAAACAAGAGGCACACAGTGTTGGTGGCCCCAGAAGATGGCCAGGCAGGTAGGGGGTAAACAGCAGGACCCTGCTGGCTCAACGATAGCTCTTGTCACTGGTCCCTGCCACTTTTGTGTTCATTCTTCAAATATTCTTCTGAGCCCCAGTGTAGGTTGAATGGGTTTAAGGCTGTCTATCAGTCTTTTTTGGAGATGAAAAAGACCTTATCACTTCTTGGTTTTAAACATCTCACCTAACAGAAGTAAACTATAAGTCTTGTCCACTGAAAAGAGTTAATATTATTATTGAGTTTTGTTGACAAACTGGGATTCATTCTAGACCCTTTCTCAGTTCTCACAACAACCTTTGGAGAACGTAAGATACTATGACCATTTTACAGATGGCACAACTATGGCATGGTGTGAATACATGTGTGATGAAATTATTTCAGACTGGGCGTGATGGTGGTGGTGGAGAGATAAGAATGGATTTGGGGTTGGATCTGCATGAATGGCAGGGGAAACGGGTAGAGGGAGGCAGGATCAGAACTTGAAGGCTGTGCAAAAGTTCCTCAGTGCATTTGGAAGCCCAAGTTCAACTCTGGATGCAGGGATCTTCTTCCTTTTGTACCAAATCATTTACCTGGGGTCCCTATAGCTGCTTGTGCAACAGCAAGGACTCCTAGTTACCCAAGTGCATTGGGGAGCTTTGGGGAGCCTCTAGCAGATGTCCCACTCTTGCCCACGCCTGGAGATAGAGGCCTGGGCCCAGGGACAGTCATGCTTGAGCAGCAGCAGCAGAGGGTGCTGGCCCTGCTCTGGGTTATTCCCAGTGCGAGTGCATACAGGCAGACCACCTGTTCCACGTGGTCTTGGTTTTTATCCCAGGGCTCAGTGATGCCTCTCATTCCTCTACCTCTAATCTCCATTTGGCATTATCTTAGGGATTGCATTATCATCTTTTTACTTCAGAACAACTGCAGAAATGATACTCTTTCAGAGAATGTTCCCTCTTTCTCCACCCTGCTCAGAGTTCGTCTTTCCAAGAGATCTTCGGAGATGACTGGCATCCATGGAGAGGGAGAGGAGTCTGAGGGAGGCCTGCAAAGAGCCTCTTGTGGTCCCTTGCTGTGGGTGGCCAAGGTCTGACATGCTTTAGAGTTTGCCCAGGCCCACATTGAATCTGGCTAGCCGTCATGTCCTCAGAGCCAAGGTGCCGAGTTGCTGGGTGTGACCTGCACTCCGGGAGTTTGCCAGGCAAGAATTAGCTGAGTGTTTTCTGGAGACCAAATGTCTGCCACTTGTGAGTGACAGGCTGTGTGGAGTTGTTTTAGGTCTTGCCCAAGAGAGCCATCAGGAGGGACTGTGGGAGCACAGGGCAGGGAGAGGGGATTAACTCCTGTATGCTTATCCTTGCCAGGCCTCATGGGAGCACAGGTGCCCCTGTACTCTTAGTGCTGCACTCACTCGCTTGGAAGTCTCCAGAAATGCACAGTGCTTCCAGAGAGCAATGATTTCAAGGAACTCTCCAGCCTTGGCACAAGCTGTGGGAGGAGAAGAGCCTGGGTGGTTGCCTGCTCATTTAGGGACCTCCAAGGAATCCTCAGTTCAGGAAGTCCTCACCTTCTGTGGGGTCCTGAAATAACCACAGGGTCAAAGGTTCCAGGGCCCTGCTCACTGCCCTGTGACCTCTTTATGTGCTTTTTCCTGCTTGGGCATTTCAGATTCTCTGTGTTCAGGCTCAACTTCAAAAGCTTCATGTCTTTGTCCTTTAAATAATATTTCCCAGGCTTCAGAGCATGGCTTTTAGGTTCCAGTTCTGCTCTAAGGGTGTCACATAGATTATCTAATTTAATTCTCACCCAAGCCTGCAGTGTGTGAATTGAGGTGCACTCATATTCAGGAAATTGTGAAGTCTCATGCTTTCCCACACTTGGGAGAACTCTCATTAAGGATGAGAAGGAAAGGTTTGAAAGACTGAGCAAATGTCACTTGAAGTAACTGGTGGGAAGTGATTTTGAGTAACTTTTCTTAGCTCTCTGAGTTTTTGTTCTTCCCTTTGTTAAAACAGGTTTTTTGGCCCTAGAATAAAAAAGCTATAGTGTATAAAAGTACTTTGATTTGCTTATAATAGTGCTCATTTGCTCTTGTTACTGAATTTAATCTAAATATTTGTTGCCTGTGCAGGGGCAGATTCTGCTTTTGTGTATGGCTTTATTCTGTGAATCAGAATCCCTATGAGCAATATGAAAATTCTGATGCCCTTTTGCACACATAGAATTAGAACTACAGCATCACATTGTTTTCTAAGCTGGCCAGTCTCTGCTTAATTGGCACCAGTGCCAGGGACTCCTTACTTCTTGAGGCACTTTAATCTATGGTCACATAACAATTCCCGTGGTTGACTAGTTTGCACCTTGCTTTGGGCTGAAGTTTCCTGTCTGCTCACTGGACAAGGAAATAGAGCTTCCTTGAACTGAGCTTCAGTTATTGTATAATTAGAATGAAAAAGCATAGATTTAATGAATAAATGTTTTAAAAAGATTTGAAAATCCTGTGTTCTGGGACACTAATTCACAGATTGAGAACATCCACATGCAAGATACCATCTTTCAATTGGTTGTGAAGAGAAGAATTTCTTTATTCTGACTGTTTGAACTGCTAGACTAAATTATTTCTTCTTGGAGATTGTTAAGAGGAAAGGAACTTTGGGCCTAATGTGTAAAATGTGGTTCCAGAAACACTTCTCCCCAAATAAGTTCTACGTGAGAGTGATAAATTGTTGAAGAAATGATATGTCTTCTGATTCCTTCAAATCTCTCTGCATGCACATCTTTGGGAAGTTCTTCATTATATTACTTTGGATTTAGCTGTATAACTTGCTTTGAATTTAGCTGTATAACTTGCTTTGGTTATAGTAATGGTTAATCTTGATTGTCAACTTGATTACCTTGACTACCTTGCGGGATTACCTTCTGTATGTGTCTGTATGTGTGGGGACCTGACATTCAGGCCTATATCTTGGCCCTGACTCCCTTCCTCATGGGTTCTTCTGCTTCCTGGATACCATGAAATGATCAGTTTTCCTCTCCTTGCCCTTCTACCATGGTATTCTTGCCTTGGAGCCTGCAAACCATTGACTGTATCACCTGAAATCATGGTCCAAAAACAAACTTCTCCTCCTTTTTAAATTGTGGATGTCGGATATTTTGTCCCAGCAAAGGAAAGCAACAAATTCAGCCACTGTTATGTAAGCAGAAATTTGAAATGGTTTTGTGTATTGAACATAACTTCTTTTGCTTTTCTTACAATCCCATGGCTACCACCATGTAATTAAGCCTGTGCTGGCCCCCTAGATGATGAGTCACATGTAGCCCTGTTGCTCTCATGACCCTGACATCAGCTAGCTAACCCCAGAAGTAGCACCAAGTGACTGCAGATATATGAATGAACCCACTACAGATCAGCAGGACTGCCCCGCTGAGTTCAGACCAAATTGGCAACTCTCAGAGTCGTTAGATAAATGAAGGGTTGTTCTTTTAAGTCACCAAAATTTGGGGTGGTTAGTTATGCAGATCTTCTCTCAATAAAACTACATGGACCATTTTTCTAAGAAGCCTGTCAGTTCAGAACAGCCTCGAAATCGAGCCCTGGGTACAGTGTTAAAATTTCCAAGAGGAAGGAGTCTATCAATTAGTGAACTTCACAGGCACACAGATATACATAAATATTCTGAGGGCCTAGGATTTTGCTAAAGGTCACAGAAACTAAGACTTAAGCTTAACTGATGATCCTGGCTTCAAAATTAAGCTCTAATCTTTTAAAGGAAGTCCATGAAACTTATTTTTCAGTGACTCTTTAGAGTTTGTCTCTATAGTGGACTCCTTTTTTAGGAATCCTGTTTTACTAGCAGCACATGAGAGTAGGAGCCACCGTGGTGAGGCTGTCCCAGGAAGAAAGAAAGAAGAAAACCATGTCAAAGCCATGTCAACACTAATACTGACCTGTCAGTATTGGTTACTATGTGCTAGATATTCTTCTAACCCTTGACATGAGTTATCTGATTGAACCTTCAACACAAGCAGCTATTGATGTGATTACTAGCTCCAATTTGCAAATATTTAACTAATATGTTCAAGTGAGTGAAGGTCAAGGATTTGAACCCAGGACAACCGGTGTTCACTGTGCTATGCTACCTCTTGATAGGGTCCAGGGGTTAGGAGATTTTCTCAACAGGGTTTCCTAATACAAGGTAACCTGAAAACCTGCAAGAGAATTTGCAATTCTTTCTGCTCTGTGCCTGGGTTATTCTTCTCTCTGCTCATTATTTTAAAAATAGTGCTTGTATCTACTGTGGTCTACTTCTCAGAGGCTAGAAGAAAGAGCAACATGGTCAGTCCTAGGTTCTAGAGCCCATAAAAGAATACAGGCACATCTCAAAGTGTTCTTATCTCCACAGGAATGAGTGTCTTGGACCCTCTGAAAAAGCTGTATCTCATGTGTTCCCTATTAGTAACCTGAGCTGTCAGTGTGATTATTCCCATTTTACAGATCCAATTAATAAAAAGCAAATCCCAGTGGATAGAACTCTGGGTAAACCATATTTTACTGTAATTGGATACTTTTGCAGAGCTGCCAAATAATTTGCTTCTTTTAGCTCTGTAAACATTTTTCCTCCAATTTTGTTTGCTTCAATCATTTGCTTAGCAAACTCTTTTTCTACGGAGATAAAATTCTATTAAGTGAAAACTCTAGGGATTCTCAAATTGTTTTATTGACAGAAATTCTGATATAAGGAGCAAGATACTGCAAGTCTTGCATTCAACCTGTGGAATCTCAGAACACAAACAGGTGACCTGTCCTAGACACTCCGTCCCAACTTAGTAGTGCGAGTCAGGCCTCCATGATCCGTGATTTACAGGGTGAGTTCTCTTACCCCACCCGCAGTGTCTTCATTTTCTTGTTGCCCTTCAAGTTCTGTTGGTTTTGTTCAGATGTTTTTAATGAGTTTGTCCTGCGGCAGCCAGGGAATGGCTAACAAGTCTTCTGGGCCCTTAAAAACCCATTAGAATGTTATTTCTTACAAAGTGAAAAACTAACCTCATGCCAGATGCAAATAGGGCTTAAGCCATCAGAAATAAAGTTTGATTCTGAAGGAAAATTCCACTGAGACATGAAAGTTCTTCAGCTTTGGAAAATAGTCTTTGATGTCGAGTCTGACCCGGCAATCTAATATGATTATTAAGAGCATGAGTGTTGCAGAAGTTGGATTGAGTTCAAATCCACTCTCTGCCTTATGCTAGCTCAGTGATCGAGGGCAAGATGCTTAACTGCTCTGTGTCTCAGTTATCTCACCTGAACACACACACACACACACACACACACACTCACGGAATAAAAATAAAACCTGTCTCACAAAACTACTGGAGAGTTAAGTAAGACATTGTAGGTGAAATATGATTATGTCCAGGTGCAATAACAACGACAAAAAGTAACATAAATTGGGCAGGCTTATTTCTCTCCTCATTTGAAAGAAACTTAAAAATTGGAATCCAACATTGGCAGATCACTCCACAGTAGTTAGGAACCCCAGGTTTCCTCCAGCTTTCTGTTGTACCATCTTTAAAATTTGTTTCTCTTCTCAAATTCACCCCATGAACCTTGTGTTTTAAAATAACTGTCAGCACCAGCTCTCGGTCCATATTCTAGACCAGCAGCAAAAGAAAAGGTGAGAGACACTGAACGTAAAATATTATCCCGCAAATGAATCAATGTCTTTTTAGGAGATTTCTTGGTAGTCCTAACCGATAATTTGTTAGATGATTTGGGCTTCCATCATTGCAAAGGGAACTGAGACATGCTGGATACATTGCTACAGAAAAAAAAAAATGTGGTTTTCGTTAGTAAAAAGGCAGAGCCCAGAATTGAATAGTTAACTAGCAGTCTTTGCTGAAATGTTTAATGTACTTAAAATGTTGCCGGTTACATACTTAGCTGTAAATTTGGTGCCTAAAATAGGAGGCAGTCTTTGAAGTTCAGGGGACTTAAATTAAATCCTACCTTCATCCCTCACTGAGCATGACATTTTGGGAAATGTACTGAATTTACCTATGAGTCTCAGCATTCTTGGTTGTCAAATGCAATTATAAGTGGCGTATTGACCTTTTGGGATTTCTAGGAGAAGAAAGTGAGAATGAATCCGCAAAAGGCCTGGCACATAGTAGATGTCCAGTGAATGTAGATTTTCCTCTTTCTATTCTACCTCACTAAGGTGCAGCTCTTTGGTGGAAAACAAGAATCAGAGAAATAACCACTACATTACCCAGGGAAGTGGGCAGAAACCTCTTAGAATATAACACGTTGCCTCTAGGCTGCCTGCTTTCTGCCCACAAAGTGCTAAAGTGAGTGAAGCCAACCCTGTAATCAAACAATACCAGATACTTTAATTACAGTTTTTTTTTTTTGCCATGATCCGAATCACTGTTTTCATGTGCATTGCTGTGAATTAATCTTATAACAGTGGTGTTAATTCCTTGATGCCTGAAGAAGTGTTTTAGCCACGCAGGTATTCCCCAGAGAAGGGAACGCAGTTCACATGTAATTAGCTCCTACTGTCTGCCGGGCACAGCACTGAGTGCTTTGTAATCTTATCTCAGCTTGTCGTCTCACAATAACTCTGCTTGATAGCTGTTGCCATTCTATTTTGTGAGAACACAGAGGCTCAGTAATGGTATTAGCAGCCCAGTTTTCACAAATCCCAGAACTGAGGTTTGAACCCATGTCTGTTTGATTCCGAGACTCATGCTGGAGCCACCATGTCTTGCTACCTCACTGCTTTCCCAGACCGTTGAACTTGTCTGCCTCAGAGTTGGATGACTGAAGAAGCTAGTAGAAGAAAGAAAACAACACTGAGATGGAAGTTGGTGCACATCTTCGGAGTCTTGGTTCTGGCTTCCAGCTCTGGGAAATCTGGGGCCTTATTGTCCTCTGAGGTCTCATTTAGTAGTGAGGGTTTAGCCATTACTCTGAGATTTCCTTTGCAGCACTCAGTCTACAAGTGAGGCATGACAACACATATCCTCCTTTCTCTATGTTCCATAAATCCCTTTATCTATCAACTAAACCTGATTTTGGTAATCACAAAAGACAAATAATGTGGTACCCAGAGACCTGGCCTCTGGTGGCTTCTGGGATCCAGGTGAACATCATGGGAAGGCCCAGAGACCAGCCCCTCCCTTCACTACTGCTGGTATCCAGGTGACCTCTGTGAGAAGACATAGGAAGGCCCCCAGCTAGGGTGCACAGGATGGACAGTTGGGACTAGTGGCATGAGATTGTCAAAAGCAGTGGTAACAAAATGAACCGACAAGTGGTAAGTTAGGTGAACCAGTGTTATGCTTGGGAACAAAGACACACAGAATAGAAGCAAGGGGGTAGGGCTTCCCCATTTCTCCCTTTTTTTTTTCTCTTTGTCTTTTTCCTTATCTTTTTTTTTTTCTCTCTCTCTCTCTCTTCTAAATGGCTGGGGAGAAGTCCAGCCACAGAAAACTAAGCCCATTCACCAAATCCAAAGATCAAATTCAGATAATCCTTGCTTAATTCTTCATTCTTTCACTTCTGGCCTCTTTTCTAAATTCCCAAAGTTTATATGATCATCCTTTGTCCTCCAGCCTGACTTGTACTTTCTTTTCAGTTATCTTTGTTGCATCCGTTGTCTTTCTTAAATTTCCCCACCACAGGGTAAAACCTCTCTGTCAAGGGGAAGCACTTTGCATACAAGCTCCCAATTTATGGTTGTTTCTGTGAATGTAATTGTAGATTTTGCTCCTATGGTTAAAGGTACAAAATTAATAGTTACCAAAATTTTTTCAGTTACTGAACTGTGCTTGATACTTTTGTTATTGCTAATTACACTACCGGAGCTAGTATGCCAAACCTGCTTTAATCAGTTGTTCTCACTTCTGTTACAACACTGGGAAGTTCTGGGGTAATAACCTCACCACACCCCAGCACCAAAATGACTGGGATATGAGCCAAACAGACACCAACATCTAACTCTTAGTTATTTGCAAAGGTAGGATCTTGGAACAGAAACAAATCAAGAACTTCCTACACACAGAATATATCCTTGAAGAACAAATCTTGCCTGGGGAGGCCCTCACACTAGTGATAAAGCTACTTATTACAAAAGCTTACAAGAATCAACACAAAAAATAAACTAAAAACTTTAGAAATAGAAAATGACAAGACATGGAAGCAAAACGTAACCTCAGACCTCAAGCCCACTCAGAAAGAGTCCAGGAGACAATGAGGTAACAGAAAATGGGAGACACACAGCTGATGTTTCTGAAATGAGGGTAACAAAAATAAAGAAACAAATGCATGAGGCCACAGAGGAAATCATACAAGAAATACTCTCTCAGGTGAAAAAAAAAAAGAGGAAAAAAAAAAAGGAAATGCCAATATTTACAAAGTAATTGCTCAGTAAATCTAGAATAGAGATAGATTAAAAAAATAGATGATACCAAGAGGATGGAAACCATGAATGATCAATGTAGGAAATAAATATAATGCATGAAATGGATTCAAATAGATACCCTAGATATTAAAAATTCCACTGAAAGTTGGTAAAACTGCTTGAAATGAAGTCAACACTCAAAAATCAACAGCATTCCCGTACACAAACAACAAATTCACTGAGAGAAAAATTAGGGAAACCACACTCATCACACTCATCACAATAACATCCGAGAGGGGGGGGAGAGAGAGAGAGAGAGAGAGAGAGAGAGAGAGAGAGAGGGACTTAGGAATCAATCTAACAGAAGTAAAAGATTTATACATTGAAAATTACAATACTGAAAGTCAAAGGATGGAAAATAATACTTCACCCAACAGGAACCCAGAAAAAAGAAGGGATAGCTATTCTGTTTGCAGACAATGTAAACTTCAAACCAAGAATAATCAAAAGAGATTTTAAAAAGTTACTACATATTTGTTAGAAGGAAACTTCAAAAGAAGGAGATAAGAATCATAAATATGTATGCACCAAACACAGGAGCACCAAACTATGTAAGATAAATATTAACAGACACGAAAAAGCAAATGACTAGTAACACAATTGTAATGGGGGAACTTAACATCCCCATGTCACAAATAGGTAGATAAACCAAACAAAAAATCATCAAAAAAATTAGAACTGAAACAAACTTGTGAACAAATGGACTTAGTTGGGCAACAAAAGCAAGGCAGGAGGCATCACAGTTCCTGACTTGAAATTATACGACAAAGCTACTGTGAAAAAATCAACATGGTACTGGCAAAATGCAGACCTGAGGACAAGTGGAACAGAGTAGAAGATGCAGACACACTACAAATAAACTCAGTCACCTTATCCTTGACAAAGGGGCCAAACACGTTCACCTGAAGAAAGATAGCCTCCTTAATAAATGGTGCTGGGAAACTGGTTGTCTACATGCCAAAGACTAAAAGTAGACCCATATCTATTACCATGCACTAAACTAAAGTTAAAATGGATCAAGGATCTAAATACTAAAACAGAAACACTAAATCTACTGGAAGACAAAATAGGTAGAAATCTTAAAGACATAGGTGTAGGAAGAGAGTTCATGAACAAAACCCAGACTATGCAGGAAATACTTCAAAGAATCAACAACTGGAATCTTACCTTATTAAAAGGCTTTTGCACAGCAAAAGAAATCATCGACAAAGTGAAAAGACAATCCACAGAGTGGGGAAAAAATTTTAGCCAATTGTTCCTCAGACAAAGGACTTGTATCTAGAGCATATAAAGAATTGAAAAAAAATCAGACACCCCAAATTCAAAGACCCCATCCAGAAATGGGCATCTGAGAGGAACATATACTTCTCGGATGAAGAAATACAAATGGCAAATAAACATATGAAAAAACATTCAGCATCACTGGTCATTCAAGAAATGCAAATTAAAGCAACACTGAGATTCCATTTCAACCCAGAAAGAATGGCTACCATCAAGAAATCAACCAATAACAAATGCTGGTGCAACTGTGGAGGACAAGGAACACTTCTCCACTCTTGGTGGGAGTGTAGACTGGTACAACCACTGTGAAAATCAGTGTGGAGATTCCTTGGAAGACTAGAATTATGGGGAGATGTCATGCTCACGAAGGTGGTTTCCTCAGGACAAGTTTTATTGATTGCACTGTGGATGTGCTGAACCCTGTGATTTCCCCAAATGTGGGAAACTTGACTGCATAATTTATAGTAGAGGGGGACTGCATTTGCACTTTCTCCTGAAAAACAAAAAACATTAAGATTAGAGGTCCCATTTCACCCAGCTATTCCCCTTCTGGGTATGTTGTCAGAATAATTAAAAACATCATACCACGGTGAAATATGTACACCCATGTTTATAGCAGCTCAACTTGTAATAGCTAAATGTTGGAAACAACTCAAATACCCATCAACTGAGGAATGGATTAAAAAGATGTGGTATTTTTATACAATGGAGTACTACTCAGCTGTAAAGAAGGCTAAACTTGAGAGTTTTGTAAGTAAATGAATGCAAATTGAATGCATACTCATAAGTGAAATAAATCAGACTTGCATGTGTAAACATCATATTGTCTCCCTTGTGAGAGAAATTGAAAGAATAAGGTCTGAAATGCACAATAGATATTGTGAAATGGGAAGTAATTGTTCAAATGGAAAAAGGAACTAGGACGGGTGAAAGGGGAAAGAATAGTAGGGAAAAGGAAAAATATGCAAATCAGTTATGCTATTAGTGTGTCTTAGATCATTAAAAAGTAAGGTTTGTGTTAATATCTACTGGAGAAATTTTTGTGCCCTATCTTGTACCCTGAGTAACTACTTTGAAGATAATAACATGTAATGTACCAACTATTGCTATTCTCCTGCTATTGTTTCAAAATTTTGTTTTTTTCCATAAAAAAAAATGTGATAAAATCTGTCAGCGTTTTTCCTTTCCAGTTTTAGTGTTCGCAACTTGTTTCAGAAACTGCTTACCATTCTTGTGTGTGTGTGTGTGTGTGCGTGTGTGCGTGTGCTACTGGGATTTAAATCCAAGGCCTTTGAACTGAATTAATTCCCGGTGCTTATTATTATTATTGTTATTATTGCTATTATTATTTTATTTGGACACAAAGTCTTGCCAAGTCACCTAAGCTGTGCTCAAGCTTACAATTCTCGTGTTTCAGTATGACAGAATGCTTGGATTACAGGAGTGCACTATTATTCTGTCTTAGTTAGTTGTAGTCACAATAAAGCTGTCTAGCAAACCACCCCTAAACCCAGTGGCTCTCAAACTATAATCATGTATTCTCAGTCTCATCTCTGTAGATTGATTAATCGAGTTCTAGCAGACCAAAACTGAACTTGTTTATGGAATAACGTGCATTCGGTTCTGCCCCAGGTGTCCCTTCTTCCTGAATCAGTGACCCAGTGGGGGTTTGTTCCTCTTACGGTCATGGCAGATGCATGGAATACTTCATATCTTTGCTCACTCACATCACATCAACTAATATCCTACTGGAAAGCATCCAGCAGGGCCAAACTCAATATTGATGAGGCAAAGATGTGTATTTGGATCACACAAGGAAGGGAGAGAAATTAATATCACTTCTCCAAGATTTTCTTAAATTAATCTTATGTTTAAATTCCTTTTAACAAATAGGTTTCATTTGTATGAACTTTTATGTGTGTAAATGTGTATATGTTAGAGATCTAACATTTAATGGTGAGCGAGCCAAGAGTTGGCCAAGTGAGCTACAGCAAGGGAAGCATGCATGACACAGAGTGGTGGAAGCAGCTGTCTTCTACTTGCCAAGCCAGAAGCTGGTGCTCTGGGTGGAGATTGGAAATTCCATCCAAGTTAGAGAGTTGATCATGGAATGTATGACTTGGAGCCAGGTCTAGGAAAGCTTATCAAATTAACTGGTTTATATTACATCTGTTTCAGAGCTTTGGTTGATGGAGAATCCTATTTAGGATTTACATACAACAAAATAGAACCATTTTTACAGAAAACATACAGGAAGACAGCACTAATGGACACGAAGTAATTTCAGGTTCAAAAATAAGAAGTACAAAGCTAGAAAAGAGACATCCAAACTTTTTTTTAAAAGATATGTTTGTCCTGGAAAGGGTAACAATCTACATGCCCTCCCTTCCCACCCCAGATTTCAGAAACTGGGGAGCTGTTGCATGTTTGTAAGCTGGCCAGAACAAAGCAGGGGCCTCCTCAGATCAGACTGCTAAGACTTTGGTTCTCCTTCAAATCCATAGACTTGAAATATTTTCTCAGCCATTGTGCACTGGGGAAGCTGAACACTTCATGGTGAAGAGTGAACAATTTAGACCACCAGGGGACAGGCTCAGTTGCTTCTCCAACATACTGAGATGTTGTGTTTGACCTCAAACTCGCATACTTCACTTGGCAAAATGGAAGCTCCCACTGAATCAGACCCACCATTCTCAGGATACAGATTTATCACAGTTCTTTGAGATCATAACCTGTCCTGAGGGACCTTTAAATAGGCCTTTGTTTTGGAGCAATCCTAAGGTATATGACCTAGTTTTGCTGCTCTCCCATGCAGATTGCTGTCCAATCCAATAGTTCTTTAGACCAGCACTGAATCTTTGATTCATCACCAAAGAGAGATAATAGCCTCAGGCATCTGAGATCAGCCACAGTAGCCTTCTAACTTGGACTGAAGTTAGCACACACTCTATCTAACAGAATGGCTGTGGCAGGAGCTCAACAATACGATAACAAGATACCAAGCTCTTCCATTTTAGAGTATGGTTTCCATATTTTCCCTGTGAGATTTCATCTGTCTCATCCCTGTTCAAAATTGCCTCCACGCAGAAGTCAGGTCCAGCAGGAAATCTTTCTGGGATGATGCCATTTACTTCTCTTTCTTCTACACCTTATCTTTGGGGGAAAGCAGAAAGATTGCAGGAGTAAAGTATATTGGCATTTGGGGTTTTGAGGCAGAGCATATCAACCTTCAAGGTTTATGGAGTTTTGGTTCTTTAGGAAGCACATGGCCAGGCCTCAAATCTGCTGTGTGTGACCTTGTACCTTCCAATCATGTACAGAACTACCTTCGAGGAAAGTTCCCTGCAATACATTTTTCATTATTTCTCCATTTCTTGAAACTTTATAGCATCCATTCTTTTATGTTTTTGTGCATCCAGGGTAATTTCCTACAGATCTGCTCCTCCATTGAGAGAGACCTGTAAACACATTAGGGCCTCTGAAGTCAAAGCTTCCATGTTTTTAATATCCTTCTGAAGACTCAAAAGCAGCCTTGGGCTTAGAATGGGAGTGGATGGGGAATCATAGAGGACTCAGCATTCACCCTTGATGCCGAGTTCTTTCTATAGCCCTGGCAGGGCAAGGAGCCCCTACAGGCAGGAGGCTGAGCCTGCACAGGACCCCGTGCTGTGTGTGCATTGCAGTTCCATCACAGATCTGTTCCCTTTGTTACTTTTCATCAGGCTGTGGAAATGCTTAACTATGACACTTTGTAAACACACTAGCACTGGCTGAAATAAGAAAAGTGAAAGATTATTTCTAATTTAGCAACAGGCTATATTTGGAATGGGGGCTTTATCAATAGAGGTGCTGCCTTAATATTCTGTCTGCTGGATTCCATCTAAATTATCTTTGCATGACCCACAATTATTTGCTTTGATCAGGTATTGGTCAAGATTCTTTCAGTTGCGACTAATAGAAACTCAACCCCTCCCTGCTTGAGCAGAAAGGAGAATTTGAATGAGGTTAGACTGAGAGACTTCAAGGGCTCCCACTAAACCACCATCATTTTCCTTACTATTCTCTACCATTCCTTTCCCCCACCTCAAATCAGCTCAGCTTCTTCCTGAGCTGATCTTGTTCTTTCTTTCTCTACTTGGTTTCCTCCATGTAGCCAGAGATGAGAGTGGAATGACGGCTGCTGATGTCACTGCAGAAAGCACCCCGCCAAATACCAGAAAGAAACTAAAGCTCTCATACTTTAGAGTTTGAATGCAAAATCTTAGGCAAGTTTCCTAAATTGCTCTGCTTAAGATGGGCTCTGTCCTTCAAATGGATGGTTCATAACTCTAGACCCACTTTTATTTGGGATGCTTTGTAAAATGCCCATATCTGAGCCCAGTGCCCAGGACTCTGATGCGACTGGTCTGGGTAGGGGTTGGTTTCCTGTAAATGACTCCAATGGATGATCAAGACTGAGAACCACTGCACGGGCTTGTTCATTCATTTCTCAAACAAAAATTTTTGAGAACCTCTCTCTACTAGGCACTCATAGAGTAGTAAACAAAAGAAATAAACACATTCTTATATAGCTCACACATTGCAGGGAATACAGGCAGTAAACCCATAAATAAATACATAAATAGTACCAGTAAGTAAATAAATGCTATCCAGAAGATAAAAGCAAGCCCTAATATGGGTGATGGGAAGGAAGTATCCCTGAGAATCTCAGAGGGAAGAAGGTTCTGGGAAGAATGCTGAGAGCAAAGACAGGCTTGACCTATTCCTGGAATGGAAAGAAGGTCAAAGTGACTGAAATATGGTGATTGAATGACATGGGATGAGGTCAGAGAGACAGGTGGCAACCAGCTGCCAGAGGTTTTGTAAACTAGGCAAAAGGGTGTGGATTTTATTCTATAGGCAACGGAACCTCAACAGATGTGAAGGATTAACAGAATTTGATTTATACTTTTTAGTGTTTACTCGAGCTGCTGTGCAAAGAAAGGACTAGATAGGAAAAGGGTGGGAAGTGGACAGTGTGGGAGACAAATGCAGTTTTCCAGGTGAAAAATACTGTAGGCTTTGGTCTAGGTCAGTTTTGAGGAGAAATGAGAGAATTCAGGGTGATCCTCTGCAGAATGCATGCTCCACTATCTAAAGAGGGAGAAAGGGGTAAAGTACATGAGTCAGTAGATACCCAGGAAATATTTGTTGAATAAACGAAACCAGAGTCCAAGGAAATTGAGGGTGGAGGAAAACAGTCAAAAATAAAAACCTGCCCTTACCTAGCCAAAGAACAGTCTCTTGTTGGAGGTCCAGCACTGAGTACTGTGCCAGCACATTAAAAAAGAGGACTGGATGAGGGCTTGCAGTTGGTTAGTTAAATGTAAATGATCTCAAATCCTTTGTAGAAAAAAAAAAACATGGGGAGAGATACAGAGAGGACTTATAGCTCTCCTCTTGGGAAAGAAGTTTGACCTAGGAAGACCTTGCATCCCTGTCACGGTAAAGATAAAAGTAACAACTAGACTAAAGCAGGGGTAACAGGTACAATCATTCCAGAGAGTAACAGGTTATTGTCTTGGAAAACCAAGTGGAGGCATGTTCTATAACCCGAAAACTCTCACCTTAATGTATTTTTCAGAGAAAGTTTTTGTATGGAGCCCTAGGAACCTGAACAAGCATGTCCACCATGACACAGTTAGAGTGGCATAAAGGTAATTGTTAAGTTTTAGATCTAGAAATTCCCCCCAAATTCTCATTTTTATGGTAGGTTATGAAGCCAGGGGAATGCTATACTCATCAATGAGTTCAGTAGCTGAATACGCTGTTAGGAGATGAGGCCTGGTCTGAAGTGGCAGGTCACTGGGAGTGTGACCCGGAAGGGTGTGTCTCCACCCCTGGTTCATCCCTTTGCTCTCTGCTTCCTGGCTGCAGTGGGTTGAGCACTTTTTCCTCTGCTATGCAACTCATCTATCCTGTGTCTCTCTTGGAGCCAGCCAACCATGGACTAAAACCATTAGCCAAAATTAAACTTCTCCTTTAAGTTGTAGATTCAAGGTATTTTGTTCTAACAATGGAAAGTAACTCAGACAGTTACCTACGTGCCCAACAGTAAAGGAGTGGGTAAGTAAAATGCAGTAGATGTTAACCATGGGCTGACATTAGAGACATCAAACTCAGAGTATGCAAAACAACCAGGGAAACCTTAAGAGCATAATGTTGAACCAAAAAATATAAGGACAGTGCCATAGACAGAACATAGAATAATGCTGTATATGTCAACTAGAAACATATACACTGATAGCATATTCACAAGAAAAAAATGCATATTTTAGGGTGCATGCCATCAGAGTAGATACCAATAAAGACAGGGCATGACAGTAGCATGGGGATTGTGGTAGGCAGGATGATACCCTTCCTCCTTGAAGATATTCAAAGCCTAATCTCCAGAACTTGTGAGCTTGTTTTGTTACTTGACAAGGGGGATTCAAGCTGATGATGGCATTGAGGTTGCTAGTCATCAGACAGGGAAATTATGCTGGATTATTCAGGGGAGTCCGAAGTAATCTTGAAGGTCCTTAAAAGCGGAGGAGAGAAGTGATCAAAGAAAGAATGTGACTTTTAAAGAGAGAAGAGAGACCACAGTGTACAAAGGGATAGGTCTGGAGTCACTGACTTTGAATTTGGAGGGAGAATCCAAAGAGAGTGGGGTCTCTGCAGGTGAGGAAAGGTAGAGGAATATTCTCTCTGAGGGCCTCCACAGAATGAATGCACCCTGTCAACACGTCCACTGGCCCAGTGAGATTTGAATTGGACTTCTTAGCTTCAGAATTGTTATGTAACGTATTCATGTTGTTTTCACCAAGAAAGTCTGTAGTTGTCACAGCAGCAAGGAGAAGTAAAGATGAGTGTAAGGAACTAAAATGCACCAGTAGTGATGACCAATGTGCTATAAACTGAGGCGCCTAAAAGACCCCACTCTGCTTGCCCCAGGCTCAAAATGGGAACAGCAACAATCACAGCAGCAATGTTGAAACTGAAGGGAGAGAAAAATAAAAGACATCCTCCCAGAATACAAAACCAGATTCTACAGAAAACAGCAGGTCCAGGAGTGAACGTTTTTGGAATCCCAAAGACTGAAATGCGAACTTTAGAGGTCTGAGTTCCGTGTTTCCTAGAGCATGGCAGGTGGGGGGGAGTACTGTGACGATGATAATGGTGATTATTCCAGGAAGCCCTCCCAGCCCTCCTCCTTCAGTGGACATGACTGGCCATCTCTTTAATCTCATGGAAAGAGCCCTTCCCACTCTCTTCTTGCCTACTCCCCCTCATCCCCACCCCTGCCCCTTGCGCAGTGCCTTGTGTGCAGCTGAATCCCTGTAGATGCTTTGGGTACTCCTGACTCTCTTGTTGCCCACCACACCCCAGAGATTTTGCATCAGCAGGTCCATTCATAAAAGAGCCCTGGGACTTCCATGAGCTATTTATTCTAAACAACTTAGAGCAACCCCCAGGGCCCCAGTGTGATGTTTGCGTGTCTAATTTCCGTGAGCTATTGATAAGAGCCCACTCCAGCCAGCTACTTGTCAGCCTTGACTCCAAGGGCCTGGAAAATGTACTATTTGCAATTACTTGAAAAGAAACTAATTAGCTTTAAGGAGGAAACCATAGGTAGAAATGACTGAAATCAGCTGTTCAACTGTGCTTGGCAAAAAATTAAAAGGAGTAGGCGATCATACCTCCCATTTGTTTCATTCGAAGGGAGAGTAGGAAGAAAGGCGTTGCATGCAGAGGCGGTTTCTGCAGCATTTTCTCTGTGGAAAGAAGCTACAACGGCATCAGCAGACCTAACAGGGAGCAGAGAAGTTCAGGCGGGCCTTGGAAGCCACGTTTGGACTTTGCTCAGAGGCTGTAATTTTGGAAAGGAGGAGTGATGATCCAAAGCCAGACTTTACAAATGTGTGTCAAGCTTCTGTGATTGGCAAATAAATTATGTGTTCTCCTTTAGAAGTGGATGCTCTGGAGCATTTCTCAAAAAAAAAAAACCTTAAAAACAATACAGGACAACTCCTCAGAGCCTAGCCTGGCATATCACAAACCCCTGGTGGCAGCACCTTGGCCACGGTGGGAAGAAGGGGAGGCCACCTGGGGTGTGAGAGAAGCAGATGGCAGGGATCGCTGTGGGAGAGTCTTGCGACAATCCAGAGAGGAGATGGCAAGGCCACTGCGGCAAGACAGCAGAGAAACTGCGTCTGGATGTGAGTCTGAGCAGTCACCAATAGCATGACTGTTACAATAGTAATAGTATTAGTAATAGAAGTGCACATTTATCGAATCCTGGATCTATCCTGTGTTTACATGTACTCGCTACTCTGTTTCCATTTTACTCTTAAGAAAATTGAAATTTAAGCCCCAGTCCAAGGCCCCACAGCTCCTAAGTGGTAAACCAATTGTTCTGAGCTCAGAAAACTAAAGAAAAGATTTGGGTGTAATTAATTCATTTGGGAGGCGATTCCAGGAAATAATCAATGGAGATGTGAAACTTAAAATAGGAAAATGGAAAGAAGAAAACAGAAATGGACCCTGGAGGTCTTTGCCATGGTGGGCAAGTGAGCTCGGTCTTGCCGGGAAGCCCTGGGGATGGGGCAGAGCACGTGGTAGGTGTTACCCTGACTTAGAGGCAAGGACACTAACATATTTACTTACAGAATTCCAATCTGACATTGGTTGGTGCTGCTTTGGGCACATTGACCCTACACCCATGCGGCTTGGCCTATGCTCAGACTGATCATGTTCTGCAGGTGCTTGCTAAAGGCAGACCTCAGGGCCAGAGGTGACAACCAAGGGGTAAAGACAGGGAACCAGCGGAGTGTGACACAACAATGCATGCTCATTCAGTTCAAAGCAGCCCCAGAGACAACTGCTAATTCCCCCTTTCACTCTCAAAAGTGCACTTTGGTGTTTTGCAAGGCCACTCCTATTAGAGAACAGAGTTTCAAATCCTGAACTATGTGTATCTTGGTCATTCTTCATCCTTCAGACAAAATACTCAATAGCTGAAATTTAATAGAGGAAAGGTTTATTTTGGCTCATGTTTATACTCCTTGGTTTATACTTTTGGCTCCAAGGCAGGACAGCACAGAAAAGGGACAAGGCAGAGGAAAGCTGCTCACGTCATGGTGGCTGGGAAGCAGAAAGTCAAGAGAGGAACCAGGACAGGAGATACACCCTGCTAGGTCACTCCCACAGGGACCCACCTTCTCTGACCAGTTCTCTCTTCTTAACAGCAAATCAACTTTAATGCCCCTATATTTCAATCGCCTCCCCAGAGCCCCACCTATGATGGAATGAGGCTTGCAGGGGACATCTAGATGTAAAGCATGGCAATGTAGCTCCAAAACCTCTGTGTTTTGCCTCCTTCCCACCCTCTGTGAGTGCCCCTACACCTTTGCTCACACCAGGGACTGCACTAGACCTGGGCGAGGGAGCAGGGGAAGGGAGGACCTGGACAAGACCAGGATCTGTGCTCCCCGGAAACTACAGCATTTCTCCAGGTGGGTCCTGGGCCACAACCTCAGTGTTACACATGGTGCTCATTAACACACAAGTGCTTGAGCCTTGTCCTTAACCTACTGAATCAGAATCTGGGGGATGTGGGCCCGATACTCTGCATGTTGAATGCCCTCTCTCTTTCTCTTTCTCTCTCTCTAATTCTTCTGCACAGTGAAGTTTGAAAACTGCAGGCCCAGCAAAGCCAGATAATGAGTGTTAGCATTATTTATTTATTTAGAGAAGTACCAAAGTGGGGTGGTTAATCACACTGTCTCTGAGTGGGCTTGGCTGGTTCAAATCCCAGGTCTGTCACTTATGGCTAAATGATATTGAGCAAGTTACTGATCATCTGTGTTTCTCATTGAAAGGATGGGGACAATAATAGCACCTACTTTATCAGGGCTGTTATGAGGATTAGAACAGTTAATCCATATAAAGCCCTTAGAACAGTGCTGGGCACGTAGCAAACACTTGAAAACATTAACTAGTGTTATTACTGACTTTCAGCATTATACCAGGGATCTTACCTAGGCTGTGATATTAATCCTCAAAACAACCTTACAAGGAAGGCATTATTAAGGATTTGGGGCAAATAATTTATCCTAGGCTCAAAGGTTAAGCTATAAACTGGGGTGGGGTGGAATAGGGTCCCAGTTTTGGTACATCAGCTCCAAAGTCCTAGCTCTCTCCCTGACACCAAGCTGCCCTTGGCAGGCTTGTTCCCTATGTTCATTGTGGCGTCCTGTTTTTTGCCCCAGTCCTGGGGTCCACCAGGGACTACTGGGCACACTGAGGAGGGAGGCGGCATATTGATGGTGTTGACCTGCTGCATCCTGACTGCCTTGGCCGAGCTGGAGCGCCTCTCTGGGATCTGGTTAGCAGCTAATGATCAGTGGGCTCTGGCTATAATGATCGGATTAGCTGCGCTTTAATCACTGTCTATTGTTTCAGCAGGGAGAGAATTTCACAGCTCATTGACTGCTCTGACTCCTAATCTACACGGAGGAAACAATGTTGCAGCTCATCAAATGCAATCAGCTGCTAATTGAAAGGAAATGGAATTTTACAATTACAGGCCACCTTTCAGTGCTCAGGATTTCTAAGTACTTTTTCCCACCCTCCTTTGCCAGCTCAGCACTGGCAGGAGCACTTGACAACCTGCTAGAGACTTCCCTGAGAGCTGTATTTAGGACCTGGCCCATTTCTTCCTAGCTCCAGAGCAGCAGCAAAGGGAAACCGTGTCCTCGCCAATTCCTGGGCTGTCCTTCAAGGCTCAGTGCAAGGAAAAAGTTCAGAGTTGGACGTGGGGAGAATTGAGTGTTGGTACTGCTTCACCTCTCCCAGCCCAAGCCCTGTGACAGTGTGACCTTGGGCAAGTCCTCTTTGCTCTGTGTGCCTTGCTCTCCTCTCTGAAATCAAGGTTGACTTGGACGACCTCCTAAGTTATCAGTTTGGATCATTCTGCCTGCCCTGTACATGCTGTTTTCCCAATGCAGTTTAACACACTGAACGGACACCCTCTTTCTGGCCCAGATACCAGCTTCTCCAAATGCATCTGGGGTAGACGGTCTTAGGTCTCCCAAAGGAATTTTCCTGATGCGATTGTAATGGGACAGAAAGCAAATCTGGGAGCCATCCTACTCAGACTTCTGATCAGACATCTCCGCCTCCCTCCTGGTTCCATTTACTCCCTTGGATGAATATCAGTCACGATTAATTCTAAAAACAGCCTCGTAGATTTTTCTGGATTCTGTCTTTTTCCCAGTGATATTGTGGTGAGAAGGCTGGGATGAGGGCAGCCAGCCAGAAAGAGCATTGCTGCTTTGACCCTGTCTCCAAGCCCCATTTCCAGCCGGCGTTTCCTCTGAGAACAGGACAGATCAGCATCTGCTTGGGGCTCTGGTCTGTGTCATCCCTCAGTAACACTTGTTCCGTCCGGGAACATGTCTGAGGCTCCTGTAACCCTGCAGTGCCACTCTTGTGGTTCCCAGGCTCTGTGGGCTGATCTGATGCACTTATCAAACAGATACTGCAGTCTCATCACTTTTCGTCAGGCAGATGCATTACGGAGTGTCAAAAAAAAAAAAATCTAAAGTATTTTTTGTTTGTTTGTTTGCCAAAGATTCAGTCTCAGTTCTGTTTCCCTCTCTGCATCACAAGGGCATCACAGCGGGGCCTTAGTCTAACTTGTGGCCTAGAGAAATGGGCCACAAAGGAGAAAATAAAGGGCAGCCTTGGGCTGGTTGGGATTCTCCCTTTAACAACCTGCGAAGTACAGGAAGGAGGCTTTCAGGAAGGAGCTATGGGGAAGGGCTAGAGGAGAGAGAGCAAAGGTAGGGTCTGAGCTAGGAATGGGGCGGGGTGGGGTGGGGTGTGAAGGAAACTCTGGAGCTGGAGTCTGTAGTATAATATGAAAGGGATGGGAGCTGAAAGTGAGCCCGGGCTGGAGGCAGAGAGGACTATGGGACAGATCTCATCTGAATGTCCATTAGCCAAGAGGTTTGGGCTCAGAAAGCCCTTGTGGCGGGGAGAGTGATCACCAAGGATAAGAGCAAAAGGGCTCCCAAAGGAACTTAAGAGCAATGGAGATGTTGAGGGGTAGTGAAAAGATGCTGCTCATGCTCAAAGGACTGGACAATACTGCCACTGCTCAAATGCCACCCTCCTAGTCGATGATAGATGGCTGCTAACAGGCCTGGCATGGAGTCAATCATTGGAGGTACAGAGAAGAGAAATTCCATTTGGAATGGGATTCTGAGAGACCAAAAATGGTCTCCCTAGGGTATTTGAGAGATGCTATTGGCACTTGGGGCCTTAATTAAAAGCCCAAAATGTTCTGATTTGTAGATGAGACCAATGAAGGGGATTCAGGAGGCTACTGAGAGGTGAGGATGATGAGAAGCTGATCTGGATCAGAGGTGACCCTGGGATGTTCAAGGACATCTTCATAAAAGCTTTATTTAGTTTTTTTAATTAACCAAGTTACCTTATCTTTTATAGGACTTACTATTGTTTTCCTGTCTTGTTTATAAGTAGCACTAAGTTTTACACCATTAAAACACAGCATATTTTCAAACAATATAGAGATATACTAAACTTAGGGCACAGTATAGGTCAAGACATTCTTTTTTGTTTTTGTTTTTGTTGAAATATTAGTGAAGTTTTTGGTGAAGCTACCAGAGTCCTCGAGATACAACAGGTAAGTCTCTTGTATAAAATTTGTACACGTCTGTGTTCAGATGTGGTGTGCCTTCATGAGTTTAGCACCCACTGATAACACCTACTGTGTGTCCATCAGGCCTTAATTAACAAAACTAGCAAGTTTCCCTGCCCTTTGGAGCTAACCCAAATGAAATATTTATTTAAGTTTGTCAATTTTCATTTTGCTCTATACACTAAAATGGTTACTATTTTCTACCATTAAGATGTGAATATATTTAAACATGTGACATAACATTTTAGGTGTCAATTCTAGAATTGCTGAAATAGGTACAAAACATTTTAGTGAGCACATAAAGAAAAACAGTTTGAAATTGACCATGATGCAGAATGCATCGTATGGAACATGACCTGTCTTACAGAACAGAAGTTCTGTGTAAATAAGCATTTCCAAAATGTTAGCCCTGCTTCTCTGTGGTCTCTTATGATGCCAAAGTATCCACAGTCCATTCCCCAGACTGGAAACAGGGGAATGTTCTTCAGCGAGAGCCCTGGCCCTTTAACTTTCTCCAATGGGCTCTTATTAGTCCCTTAGGATTACACAGAACTTTGCTACTCAAAGTGTGGTCCTCAGGCAGCCGCGGCGGCAGCACCTGCAGACTTGTTAGAAATGAGGAATTGCAGATCGTATCACATTCCCCTGAATTAGAATCTGAATTTCAACATGATTTGCAGGTGAGTTGTATGCCCATTAAAGTTTGTGAAGTACTCACAAAGTGTATGTCTGCCCTTTATCTCATAAAGAACAGCTTTTCAGTTCTTCAATAGCCACTTCAATGGTTAAACTGAAAAGGCTCTAGCCTGTGAATCCTACCCACGCTATTTATTAAAGCGTATACTCTGCCTTTTAAAATAGACTATCCTAAATAGATCCTCCTGATTTAGTGCATTCAGTTGTTTGTGAATAGGAACATTCAACAGATCACTAGATAAAACCTTTTTGCAGCCTAAGTCTAGTTCCACTCCCTGGTAGTGCAGATTTGGAACAGGAGAGAGAGGCCAGCAATATTTATGATCCCCCTCCCCCTTAAGCTATCAAAAAGTTCTCAGAGTTGTCTTTGTGACTGCCACCAGATGTGTGAGCATAGCCTACATTGCTAATGGCATATACCTGAATAGTGCCTGATGGCTTAAAATAACAATTTCATACTTAACTCTTAGTCTAACTCCACAAAGAAGGCAGAGAAAATAAGTCCCACTGTTCTTCTTCTTTATTGCCTAAAACACTGAAGCCGAGAACCCCTGCTCTTCTTTTGCACTTTTTCGGGGCCTTTCAGGCCTTTGGTCCCCTTCACAGACATTGACTGAGAAACTACCATTCTCAGTGCCACACACTTAGGGTAGAGCTACTGTAAGAGTCACTGGGTCTTGTTTCTTCTTTGTTTTTAATTACCCCATATTGGACTTATCTCAATATATTTGTTTTATACCATCTTCCAGATTGTCAGTTCCCTGAGGGTAGTCTGGAAAATATTACCGTTCCTAATCGCTGCCTGGTTGCCGCACACGAGAATACTCCACATGGCCCAGGCGTGCGGCCTGGATTTGCCTAACCTTGGCTGGAACATCAGAGCTCAGGGATCTAGTTGCAGATCCGCCTAGAGGTCTGTTTCTGATCATCCTGGCAGCCGTCTTCGTGCCTGCTAGTCATTTAACCTGGCAGAGAGAAAACGCCTACCCCCCAAATAGAGTGTAAAACCACAACCACAACCCGCAAGGCCTCGAAATGTGCAAATCCAGCGATCACCCAATGGCGAGCCTGGGTTTGCTGGGAGGCCCTTTCTTACTGTCCCTCCGAGTCCGGGTGCCCTTAGGTCACACTGCTCTGATGAGATAGATGCCATGGGACCATTAACCTTCCAGCTTCACAAATCCTGACAATTTCAGTGTCCCAAGATGACTGAAACTAAATACTTCTTAACTCTCAAATGATCAAATCACTTGGGGTTTTGGTAAGAAAGAGAAGCAGTGGGATTGGATGGTGGTGATGTCACAGCTGCGCCAGCCTTGCCTGAGTGACTGCCTGTTTGACTAACCTCTATACCATCTGATTTATACATGATATTTTATAATAGACAAAGCTACTCTCAAAGAAATTTCCTCAGCCCAAGCTTCCCACCACCACCCCAGGCATACAGTAATGTCCCAGAAATACACAGCCTGTCATGTGTTATTACTCAGATAAGATCTGAGATACTTCTCTAGGCAGTAGCACCATTCGAGTGCTACCTAGGCATGGCCCTGGGGAAGAGGAAGGCAAGCTACTATCACTTTGGCTTTCTTGAGTGGCATTCTTATCTCTCTGTATTATTGCAATTAAAACCTGAAGCTGTAGCGGCCAACTACCCTCTCTAAACTGTTTGGTTAAGGAACATGGCAAGGGATATGGAGCCAGAAGTCCTGATTTGTGTCCCAGATCTCTGCTCACTGCCTGAATGTCTTGGGACAGTCATACTGGTTGAGTGGCAGCTTCCTCTTCTGTGGAATGAAGGTAATGATGCAACTTGCCAGGCGGATTTTCGACGGGATCAAGTGAAAATGCATTGTAAACAAAAGCTGTGCCAGTATTATTTAATAACAGTTACAATGGCGACAATAATGATAAATTTACATTCCTGTTAGCCTCTGTGAAACATCTATTTTGTGGAAGGGTATTATCACCATGCAGTCTATGGTAGTTGACAGTTCTGCAGAGGATGTTGATGTCCACTGTCATGAGTTTTATCTCTTCCCATTAATAAAAGAGGAAAATGTTTCTCAGACAGTTCTAGTGAATCACCCAAGTCACACAACTGTGGAGGGACAGAGATCCTCTGAGCTCAAACCCCAGCCTTTCTTCATGTGCTCTCCACAAGGACGAGTCAGGGTAATTGTGGAAGTGATGTGGGGTGCAGGAGGCAGAGGGGATGAGGCTGACAGTCCCTACCCCAGATATCAGAGCTTCTGTTCCCCCAGGCTAAGTGAATCCTGGGCCTTGCCTCATTTCTAAGGAGAAACCTGCTGTCTGTATCTGAAGCTTCTGCCTTACGAGACCATGTTTCTCGGCCTTGCTGTGCTCAGGCCCCCGATCCTCTCTGCTGTGGTCACTGTGTCTTCTGCATTGATTTCTTTGAAGTCATCCTGTTCACTGGTTCTTTAGTGCAGAAAACAAACGTGTCAAGCAGACCCTTTGTGGTGAAGCAGCTCTGCCCCCTCCTTGCTCATTCTGCGCTCAGGCAACGAGGTCACCTTGCCCTTCTAGGCGAAGGTGTCCCTGGCTTTGTTCCTTGTGTTCTCTGGAATTCATGTGCTCTGGTCCTTCCAAGTCAGTTTGTGGGGGCCTGAATGTTGGCGATTCCTGAGTTCCCCTGGAAACCGAGTCTGAGGCAAAGGCAGTTCTGTGCAGATAGTTCATTTAGGAAAGCGCTGGGGAGTGTGGCATGATGAGGCTTGAGAGAGAAAATAATAGAGGAAGGTGTGATAATCAATGATGTGCTAATGGACAAACCATTGTGACATGTGAGTGATGGGTGCTTGCCCTCCAGGGGGGAGTTGCATGTAATGAGGAGATCCCCGAGACATGTCTTAGAACAAGCAACTTTAAGTATGAAAGTCGAACATGCTTATCTTCCCTCCTCTTCCATTAGTCAAAGCTGGTCCTCTGCTCTCTTCCTTGCCTGCATTTCCATCTGTCCATGCAGAAGCTTCTGATCTTCAAATTGGAGAACCCTTAGGGCAGAAAGAGGAAGATATGTGATGTGCACCAATACAGAGAAAGCACTGTCAAGTAACCCCTGTGAGAATCTGGTCAAGATCTAAGCAGAACCACTAGAGGTGGGAGGAGAGTAAGACAAGACACAGAGCTGAGAGGCTGAGAAATAAGACAGGAAGAAGTGTCCCACAGTATAAGAGACTCATGCAGGTCTCTCAGAGACCGTGACTTCCAGGCAGATGTTCAGCAAGAGTCTCACTGTGAATATCTGAACTGACCAAGGTGAGGCCATCAGATGGCACTGTCCCTTTTGGTCACACTCCCAGAGCTACGACTTGGCAGTACTTTGTCTGATGTCGAGTAAGCTTTGATTCCAGGTGACCAGGGCTCTTTATGGTTGAATCTGACACCAGGAGCAGCGCAAGCCATTAAGGATTTAATAATGTAATTATAACAAGGCGACACAGTGTGGGGAACCAAGAGCACTCGTCTGCCTCAACAGTCTGCTCCAGGCCTCACCGAGGGCCACTCTTTGAAATGAAGGGGGTTGCTGAAAATGCAGAGCCGAAAGATTGATAATTATTTGAAACAAGTTTAAACATTTGAATTGCTCCAACCGCCTTAAATCACTCTGCCATATTTATACTTGACTAGTGTTCTACATAACAACTTCCAAATCAAAGACTTTTGAAAAATTTCAATCACTGTATTTTGAAGTGATTGAGAGCTCAGGGCGTGAGCAGTGTAGAAATAAGGCATATTAACATTATTAGCGCGACAAATTTCCTGAAGTAGTTACATTAAGAAATGATCAAGGCCTTAGCCTCTATAAAGGAGAGGGGGTGGCATGTGGCTCAGGCATTTGGGTTTGAAAGGAGCTTAACTCTTTGGTTGCTGGGAGGAGATGAGTGGTCTGAAAAGTGATGACTCCAAATAGATTGTGCTGTCAGGAAGAGATCATCGCTCACCTCAGGAGGGAGGACAAAAAGCAACTGGGGTTGGTGAAGGAGAAAGGAAACCATAAATATACCCAACGCTTTTCATAGAACCAACGGATGCCAGGTGCTATTCTAAGGGCTTTCCATATATTAATCATGGGCACTTATTTACCTCACAATTCACCAAATTCATAAGGGAAATGGTATTATGATCCCGTTTTATAAGGCGGAGAGACAGTGAAGTTTCTATATTTAGACACTGAGCACTTTAAGATGTAAACCAGACTTGCCTCAGAGTGCTTGCTTTTGTAGGAGGAAAGGAAAAATTGTATTTTTGAGTTTATAACATGACAGAGACGTTTTCCCATTTAATCCTTTAAACTTCCCTAGACTGTGTCTTTCTGTGGATAAGAAAATGTAGGCCCAATTGGATTGGCCAAAGTCATGTGACTTGTGAGTACAGATATAGGATTTTACTTTATTTTTTGAAATTTGGGCTCATACTCAAATGTAGCTCTATCACTGAGTACATTTCCAACTCTTTTTATATACATATGTATTTTTAATTTTGAAACAAAATCTCATTAAAGCCAGATTTCCACTCTTCAATCGTCCTGCCTCAGCCTCCTTCCAAGTTAGGATTACGGGTATGGGCCACCATGCTGAGCAGCAAATACAGGATTTTAATTCAACCCTATCTTTCCAGTCCTTTAGTTTCTAGTTTGGATCTTTGCTCATGGGTGCCACCGGATGTGCAGGAAGAATTCACTAACTGCGACATTTGAGGTTAAGTTTCTACTGTCAGTGCTCAGACAAGTCCAAAAGGGAGTATAAACAGGGAGAGCCAGTTACCGAAGCAGACTTGAGGCAGGCAGAAGCAGACAGAATTAGACAGGTTTCGAAGTCAGAGACACCTGGTGCTGAATCACAGATCTTACTGGCTGCATCGTCTTAAGCAAGTTAACTTCCTGTGAAAAGTGGGAAGATGATGGTTCTCTTGCAGATCGATGTGCACATTAGGTGAATGAAATTGTTACATAACATGCTCACTGCACAGTGCCTGGTATACAGTAGGTGGTCAGTAAATATTAGATGCCAGGTCGCCCTGCAAATGGACACTCTTGACAATAATGTTAATTACTATCATGCCAGGGAATGGTGCAGGACCATTGCCCCAGTAGTTTGGGCCATACTTCCTGGAGAAAGCTAATATAAAATGTGAACTCTCAACTGACTCTCAAGAGGTTCTTGCCAAGGGATTAAGAATGAGCTCCAGTGTCAACTTGATTTGAAAGGTTAAGTTGCCATAAATGGAATGCTCTGGTCCTTCCCACCGGTCTGTCTCCTGAAGGTGTCCCCACAGTCACCTGCCTTGTGTGGGCAGGGAGAGAAGGGGAAAACCTGGCAGCCACCACCTTAGTTCTGAGAAATCTTCTCATTCATCACCTGGTAGGAAGGGAGAGATTTCCCGTCTCTGACTTCTTGTGCTATTCCAAACAAGTTTATGGCAAGACTTTGTAATCATCTGGGCTGCCACTTCCAAACAGTTTGGATTTTTAAGACTGGGTAGAACATACACAAGTTCTCCGTTTTCCCTACCTCTGTGTTGCTTAAGACAGGTTAGGACTTACAACAAGGCTTAGAACTTAACACAAATACTGACACTTTACTTCTAATTTGAACTTTTAAGGGTTAGGATCATTATCCTTGCTCATGAATGAGAAAACTATTGGTATGACTAACCCTCAACCATTTATTCAGAGTAATATAAGCAGATAATAAAATATTGTACAATGTTATTTTCAAGTGGTTCAGTGGTTAATAAGAAGAATTCCAAGTTGTGTTTCAACTTCCAGATCTTTAAAATGTCAAAACTTGGATCCAATGATCTCAAGCTGCCCACACTGGAGTGATGGCATCTGCCCTGCTTCTTCCCATTGGCCCTTCCTGCAGTAGTACTCAACCTGGGAGATTTAGGGGTCATCATGGAGCTGAGAAACCTCATTGTAAAATGATAAAATCTTGATCATTTTTAGAGCTGATCATGCATGTGAACACTGGCATATGGCATAAGGTTCTGCAGAATTAGTGACAAGGACTACCCAGGACTGTGGTGTTTTATAAAAAAATTATGAGTTCATGTTTGTAGTATTTAATGTTGCCATTCATCTTATAGGATAGGTACAACACGTAACAGACCTCAATTATTTTTTCACCCTTTCCCATTTCTTGGTCCCTTATCTTCCTATTTCCTATTATCTTTTATTTTGCTTTTTATTTATATTTTGTGTTCCTCATTTAAGAGCTCAGCGTTTGAGGTAGTGTATCTGATTTTGATTTTTTTCATTTAAACTTACAGTCTCAGAGTTCATCCATTTTCCTACAAATGGCTCATTTGTCCTTCTTTATGGTTGAGTAGTACTGTTTTATACAAATACCACATTTTCTTTGCCTATTCACTAATGAATATATAAGTCACTTCCAAAATTTAGCTATTAAAAATTGTGCTAAACATGTTGTATGCACACATCACTGTGGTGTGATGTCTTTAACTCTTTTGAAGAGATGCTTAGAGAGGGAATAG
The DNA here is from genome assembly GCA_004363535.1 of Dasyprocta punctata. Lineage (NCBI taxonomy): Eukaryota > Metazoa > Chordata > Mammalia > Rodentia > Dasyproctidae > Dasyprocta > Dasyprocta punctata. Next base: position 21,557 of record RJWM01005429.1, on the reverse strand, counting down.
CTTGATCAAATGGAATTTCTAGTTTTCATTTTCTGAGGAATCTCCATACTGATTTCTATAGTGGTTGCACTGGCTTACATTCCCATTAACAATTTAGAAGGGTACCTCCCCATGCCTCCCACAGCTTTATCGGCATTTGCTATTTTTTTTTTTAATGATAGCCATTCTTTCTAGAGCAAGATGAAATTTCGATATTGTTTTAATTTGCATTTCTCTGATGGCCAGAGGTGTTGAGCCCTTTTTCATGTACTTATTGGCCACTTGTACTTCTGAGAAGTAGCTATTCATTTCAGTCACCCATCTTTACTGAGTTTTTATTTGGGAGTATATTATTTTTTGAGTTCTTGGTAAACCTAGGTATTCATCCTCTGTCAGAGAATTTTGTTAGCTGCCTCCAATGTCAATGGTTGCTGTGTGGTAGCGCTGTAAGCAGCATACTCTGAAACACTATTGCAAGCCCCATCCCAGGTCTGCAGTTGCATGGTGAGTGTGTGTCTTCTTCCCTTGTGGGTTCTAAGCCTCTTGAGGGATGTGACAAAATTTCATTACCCCTAAATATTAGTCATATCAACTCATCTCGTGGTAGGCAAATCACCCAGTTTCCACATTAAATAGCTCCAGAACTCACTGGCTTCTGTTAAGTTTCTTTTCTGCAGGTTGTGGCTCTCTTTAGTCGGTGGTTCTAGAATGGATCATACCAACTCATGGATTTATGGAGCTCCAAATATTTGTCCCCTTCACCCCTCCAACAAAACACTGGTATGCTCATCCTTTGGTGCACAGTGTCCTTTAGGCTAGGTGGGGTGAGAAAAGATTAATACTAAGGTACAGGGCAGCTGGGTCATGGTTGATATTGATAAGAAGTTGGGGTTGTAAAGTCACATTTTGGTAGGGAGAAGGGGAGAGTTTCAGGAGGAGAGGGAAAACCATTGCGACAGGTGGCTAGGCCATTAGAGAGCTACAGGTTGCTGAAGAGTGTGGTTCAGGGTCAAGGCTGTGAGGACAGAACATGTCTCAAGGTACAGCTTTTATGTAGTACCTGCTGTTTGCAATGAATCTGAGCATACCAAAGTACAGTGGCCTCCATCTGAAAATTTAGATAGTGACAAGAGGTGCTACCTGTATACCTGACATTGATCTTGGCAAATACCAGTGTGGTTAACTGTATTCAGGGACCATAATGAGGTTTTGCATCTGTAGTAGCTGTAAGTGACCACACTTGAAGGACTTGCTGGACTTTGATCAAATTGTCCTGTGTATCATTTATGACCAAGATTCTTGGCATGAAATGGCATGAGAAGGCAGTGGGAAATCAGGCCTCCATTCTGGACCATACAGACCACTTCTCAGGACAAATGAGATAATGAATGGGGTGATGCTCTGTAACTACAGATGGGAGAGTCTTTGTGGTGAGTCTCACATGTAATCTGGAAGGAACTGTTGGAGTGATCTGTCACGTCAGTGCTTTTTTGGACAAGAAATCCACTCCATGGGCTGAAGTTGCATGAATTCTTAGCACAGAATAACAAAGGCCAAGCCCTTGCACTTTTACCTAAGCTTAGAAATGCAGATGATTTTTCAGCTTCAATTTTTTCCCCCTCGGGGATTTTGTAAGAAAAGCTGGCTGTGTACAGGGGGAGAACAGTTCCAGGAGTAGAATCCCAAGGAAGACAACCTAAGGACGTTTGTAACCCTCTCTCTATCCCTCATGTGTCACAACTTCAGACATTTTCTTAGTCGAGTCCTTCCTTGGCAAGCTTCCTGGGTTGACTTCTGTCAAAGTTGGATGCTTATTGGAGTATTGGATTCCGATAGCCCTGGACAGAGCCCAGAGCCCGCACTGCTGTTCATGTTTGATCTTCCATTCAACTTTCCGGAAGAAGTTGGCTGAATTGAGGATCAAAGATTTCTTCACTCGTTTCCTCTTCTCCCCTATGACAGTCTTGGTGCTGGCAGTTTAGCACAGCAGCAAATTAACTCCTCAACTCATCATCAGCTCAGAATTTCTCACATCCTTGCAGAAACAGCAGCGCAAGTGGGCCTAAGAGTTCACAGGAGGGGAGTTTTATTTCAGCTTGAGTGTACCTGCAGTTACCATTCAGTTTTCATCTGCACCAAGAGGACATCACAGGGGATCTTGCTTATTCTGGCCAAGTGATTTTGTTTACTGGACAAAAAGCCAAGTAGAGAGTTCTCCCACAAACACAAAGAACTTGGATCCTTACAGTAGAATTTCTTGGTTTCTGAAATGATCAAACTGGAGAGCTAAAAATTCCTAGTAAATGACAGGCTTTCCAGAAAGGAGGTGCAGTCCTCTGCAAAGAACATGTACATGATCAGAGATTTTTATTTTCTTCTAATACAATTTAGCGAATATTCTGCTAACTAATTGTGTCATCTTTCCTTCCTCTAGACCTGAGTTCACTAATTCCATGCATCGTTTTGGAACAAAGCACATCTAGAGTTGTGCTGCTCTGTCCTGCTAAAACTCAAGGTCAAGAGTCCTGTTCTTTAGTCCTAAATTTGCTTGTACCTCACCTGGGGTCCCGTTAGACTGTAGATGCAGATTAAGTATGAACTATGACCTGAGGTTTTCCCCTTCTTATCAGACTGTGGTACTGATGTTGATGGTTGTAAGAATGTACTTTGGAGGACCAAAAGAATTCACTTGTACCGATCAAGAGAATTTCCCATAGATGTTAGCATTAGTTTAAGCGAAAAATACATATAACAGATACAAATGAAATTATTTAGTTGAAGGAGGAAGACATGGCAGAAATTCTCAAATATGTCCACCTCAGTCCTCTTCCTATGACCCTACCTTCAGTGTAGTCCACTAATGAGAAAACCCATACATGACCTCTATAGCTCCACTAAGACCATAGCATGCGCAGTTGAAGCAGTGAGCTATCTCGGGGTGTGCTTTCTTAGATTCTGTGAATGAGGACAAGAAGATGAAAGAAATCTCCCAATATTTTAAGGGAAGGAAGGAACATGGCCTGTGGGATGGATAATTTTAGGTGTCAACTTGGCTAGGCCACAGTACCAAGTAATTGATCAAACACAGCCTGGATGATCTTATGCAGGGATTTTCTAGAATCACTGAAGTCAGCAGGCTTTGAGTACAGTTCAAAGATTTTGTTCCATAATGTAGGTAGGCCTCACCCAATCAGTAGAAGTCCTTGAGAGAAAAAAGATAGTATTCCCTGAGGAAGAAGGAGTAACGTCCCTAGGGTGCCTGAGTCAATATCAACTCTTTCCTGGGCCTCTGATCTGCTGCCCTGACCAGAAAACTTGGGGCCTACCAGCCCCCCACAGTGACATGAGACAGTTACTTAAAATCACTCTCTCTTCTCATATCCTGTGGAGGTCACAAATTTGTGTGTGGCCCTTATTAAGACTTGAATTTGTGGAGGCCCACAGTCGGCCATCCATGTGCCAAGCTCTGCTGTAGTGGAGCACAAAGCCGTCCTAGGCCTGGCTATCTGGGTGAGCATTTCCACTCCACAATTAACATTTCAGAACTTGGGGTAAGTCTCTTTATGTGACTGAGCCTTGGTATCTTTCTTTATTTTTATAGATCAACATTTTCTAAATGATTTTTTGCAGAATATTTGAATTCTCTGAGAAAAATATCTATTGCCAAATAAGATGGGAGAATGCTCCTTCTGTTTTTTTTTTTTTTTTTTCCCAGCACCGGGGATTGAACTCACAACCTCACACCTGCCTGACAGGCATGTAAGCCGCTGAGCCAAACTCCCAGCCCTGAATGCTCTTTCTTAGGCAGTCACAGTGACTGTCCCTTCTAAGGCCTGCAAAGTCTTGCAGTAAAGAAGCCTGCTTAATCCCCCCAACCTGCAATTTATCTGATGGACAAATGCTGACATCTACTAAGTCCAGCACACACATATTTTAAGAAATGTGACATTGAATGCCTGTCACAGTCTTCTTTAGTCCTCAGATTATATATCATTGAAAGATTCATAGATAAAGTCAAGAGAAAAATTGGTCCAAATCTTTTCCTTAATTCTTCAAGAATCTCCTGCTCTTTACCTCTAAAATAGGAATGTCACTTGGGTTTACTATATTGGATTTTTATAGGGATTAAGTTAAACAAGGCATGCAAAGCACTTAGCACAAAGTGTAGCACCTAGTACCTAGTCGGCAGCCAATAGCATTTTTTATTTTAAATTTGAGCCAAAAACGATTGTATTTGAAGAGTTCAATTTTAAGAAGAACTCAGGCATTCAATTCTTCAAACCAAACCCAAACCATTTAATGCTTGGATTATTTCACCCTAGGTGAAGGGCAACTTCCAGGCATTTGGAAGCTCTGACATCTCTTTGGCAACCCATGAGCCTTCAGGAGCCAAGTTACTAATGATTTAAGCATTAATAAACCCAGAGATAGGTCATTCAAGTTTCTTTTAAATGCAGATCATAAAAGAAGGAATATTATGTGGGTCAAAATGTAGTAAAGTTTTACTGAATCTGAAGGCTTTGGAACACTTCTATAAGAAATGATCTACATCTAGCACCACTTGGTATTTTCTGTGCTTCAGGACTTGGAGAGGGCATAGTTGAACCTTAGGAGACATTCTACTTTCTTCCTGACTCTGAAAATACTTCAAAATTTTATGCTCGCAAAGTACTTTCAGCCAGTCCAAGTATTTTCACATCTATATTCTCTTTTCAACCTCTCAAAACTCACTGGCTTAAGAAAAGCAGATAGAATTGCCCATTTAATAGATGTGCAAACTGAGGTTCAGAAAGTTTAGAAGATTTGTTCCAATCCCCAAAGTGAATGTGCTGGGCAACCTGGCCACCTCCTGAAGTGCCACCTCCTGACTCCCAGGACTGGACTCTGTGTGCTGGACCTCATCTCTGCACAGGTGATTCACGGGTAGCAGGGACACAGCCTGGGATCTGAGCGGCTCTTGTGTAGGATGCAGCAGATTGGTATGCAAGCTTGGTGGGCTCTGGCTAATCTTTCAGGGAACCCTTCAATCTGAATAACAATCAACAAGATTTTAAAGAAATTTGGGCCAATTTCCTGGAAGTCTATGATTAATCTAATTGCTGGGTTTTCCTCTGTTTTTGTCTCCCACTGTTAATTTCATTTATTTTTCTCTTTCTTCTTCGACACAGACTGCCTTGTCTCTGTTCGCGGTTTTGTCACTGTTGTTATTTGTCCGTGCATAGTTTATCATTGGCAGTGCATTCAATAGGATTGTTGTACTCTGTGTTTGGGGAAGGAGAATTTTTCAATAGAGACAACATATTGCAGCAGAAAGAGCACTGGGCTGAATTTCAGGCACCCTTTTTCAAAGTCTAGCTCTGTGGGTACCTGCTAAGCTTCTCTGGTTTTTCAAATCAGTCCATGATTAAAGGGATTCCCCTGTTTCTCCCAACCCCTCCCTCCACTGAAGAGTATCTGGCATTGCTTGAGAAACTCTAAGTTCAGAAAGTTATACGGTTTGTGTGTTATAGGCTACGCTGCCAGCTGTTGAGAACAAAGCAAGTGGTTCAGAAATAGAGTTTGGTCAACAATGATAGAAAATGCCCTTTTTAAGTGAGAGTTTCAGAAGTTTCTAGAAGATGCACCAAAGGGGCAGGGAAATTGAAGATTTTCTCAGAGCCAAGTAGACAAAGGCATTCCAGTGCTGGGCATAAAATAATAATCTGGGGAGAGATTGGTAGTGAAGAAAAACCTTAACAATGGCTATGGCTGCAGGTTCTACAATAGAAGGCAAGGATAGAGAAGGCAACTTCTAGGTTATCAACAGGCAAATGAAGCATGAAGCCAAGTTTGCAGTTGCCTGTTTCTGTCACCTGTCATATCCTTAACTTGGAAGTGCAACCAGTCACTGGCTCCAGACATGGGAGCCACAGATGAGCAACTGGTCTGTCACAATGACATCAGACCCATGGGTGCCACTGGGTTGCATTGGTCCTGGACACCCAAGGAGAAGAGAGTGTGAACCTTCTATTACAGCCTGTCACCTCTGGTCACATCTCCATAGCCTGCCGCCTGTGTACTTCCTTCACACCTCAAGAGGTCCCTGGCAAAATGTGCCATGAATCTAGACGAAATCTTGGTTCTTCATTTAGTCTGGTTCTTCATTTAGTTTAAAAGGGTCCTGTTCTTGGTTGCCTTTGAGGTTTAGAGATGCCCTTTCTCCCCAATCACTTGCCAAAAGGCTGGAGAGAGAGCAAGTAGTTAGTAAGTAACCCACAACACAATAATTTCCCTTAATACCAGGCCCTGATTGTGTACCAGTTACAGAACTGTCATATGTTACTGTTCTTCACCTGGAGTGCAGAGTTTTGCAATAACTATTTATTTTATAATAGGGGCCAGATACATAGTTTATAAGGACCAGGGCAAAATGTAAATATAAAGCTCCATCTTGCAGAAAAATCACCAAGAATTTGAAGACAGTAAGAGCAGAGCATTAAGCCAAGCACAAGGCCTTTCTAAGCATGGAGTTGTGTAGATGCAGGTCACGTGATCACACACACAGTCCTGTTTATAATTATAAATGGGATGTGGTGATGTTATGTGATTTCAAAGTTAATCAGCTGAAGGTCTGTCTTGCCACAGAACCTGAACTCTTGTCCACTCTGTGAAGCTGTCTCAAGCTACATAGATGGATAGTGGATGGGCCCTCCAGCCCTTCAGTTATTCCCTTGTGATAAGCAGCTCCAGGAGGAGCCAGTGAATGTTTCTCAAGGGCCTCAGCCTGGCTGCAGTGAGGGTGCCCCTTGAAGGCGGAGTGTGTGGCCATGGTTCAGGCCCTTGTACTCAGAATTCAAATCTGCACTGTCCAGGTCTAGCAGCAGCAACTTCACTTGCCTCATTCAAAACCAGCAATACCTGTAAATGCAACAGCAGCAAGGAGCAAGCTTGTATACCAGCCAGTGGCTGTTCAATTATACCACAGATCTTCTCTACCTCTGATGAAAAGAAGTTCTTGACCAGACCTCCACACCTGAATTCCAATCTACACTCCTGCCTGGCCTTGTTGCTCCCAACTGCTCTGCCTTTGCTGATGCAGACAGTCAGAGAAATTGTATGGTGATCTTCTCTTCTTTTCTTTGGAAGTTTTTGTTCCATGGTTCCCATTTGTCTTCCACCCTTTGTCCCAGGAGCCTAGAGCTCTCTGTCTGCACATCTCAGGGCTGTTGAGGTGTGGAAGCACCCTCTCATCATCTGGGAGTTCGCACTTTCACCTTCAGATGTCCAAAGTTTTGGGCTGTCACCAAAATCTCTCCTAACTGGACTTGGGAACACTTGCATAGGTGACACAGAACACAGTCACAAATTGGCCAAAGTATGAAGTTACCGAGGCTTTGGACTGGAAGGAGAAGGACATGTGGCCATAGTGTGAGGTTGTCAATAGCATCAGCAGTGGCATTCTGGGAATGGAAAACACGGCAAGGAATGCTACAGTTGTGCCTCCTCCCCTCCTGCAGCTGGTAGTCTCACAGGCAATACAGACAGGGAACAATGACTTAATCATACTTGTGAAAAGCAGTGGGAAAACCCATATGATATGAAAGTGTACAGAGATGGCCTGACTTAGTCAGAGGATCAGAAAAGGCCCAATGAGTGTGACATTCAAGCAGAAAGCTCAGTGAAGAATTAAGGTTTGGAAAAGGGGGAAAGAGGGAAGGGAAAATGAAAAGATATAAATCTGTATATATGTATATGTAAGATGACTAAAATGAACATACTGCTGAATGTATTAGTTATTGAGAAAGAACAGTTAATACTCATATGATTAGATCAACTTTATGTGTCTATATGTGTTAATGTAAGAAACCATTTTGAAGATAACGAGACACAATATTGCAACCATTGTTAAGTTTCTATCATCCTGTTTTGTAAACCTGTAATGTTACTGTTGTGCATTTACTCTAGTCATTTGTTTGTCTCTTTTGCTTTTTGTCTTTCTTATATATGTCTTTTTTTTCCTCTCTTAAATTAAAAAAAAAAGAATTAGGGTTTGGCAGGTAAAGGCATAAGGGCTGGCTGGGGGGGGCTTCCAGTGACCCTGAGTCAGGAATGTGCCTGGCTTTTGTCTCAATTATCATTAACTGTTCAACCTGATCAGGGTGGAGAACATGCTCGTGGAACTGTGTCACCCTTGTACCACTTCTCACCTGCCTGAGAAGCTGGTGGACTCACAGGAGTGACCTGGAGTGTGTAGGAGAGAACACATGCAGACTTCCTAGCATGATGTGGAGCGTGTCACGGCTGCTCAGGAGTGCTTGCTGCTCCTACTATCCTAAGGTGGGAAGTAGCAAGCTTTGCCACTGAAGTGGCCTAGGTTTGAAACCTGGTTATCTTGACTAGTTTTGCCATAAAGAGCTTATTACTTAACCTGTCTTAGTAACACTTTCGTTATCTACAAAACAAGGATCACAGGATTTACTAATGCAAAGATCTAGTGAACAGTTACTCATTGCCCTTTCCTCTTTATATACTCTTCATTTTCACTGTGTCATTATCTGAGAGAATGAGATTGTGCACAAGCAGGAGACCATCTGCTCACGCCCCTTCTGCAGACCATGGTACAGCCCAGGATGAAGTCTCTTTGTCCCCCACGGCATTTGCAAAGTCCTTTCATGTGCATCCTCTCAGAATGGTCTCAAGAAGGGGCTTTCAGGTATGAGTTAGCATCTGCTCTTCCTGGAAAAAATAACACAAGTTGAACGAGGTTCCAGTACTCCTCCAAATTATGGAACTTCGCAGCTAACCCAATCCCAAAACCCAGCAAGGATGCTGGGGTTCACATACAGAAAAAGGTTAAGTGAAGTTCTTTGATACAATCTTTTAGTAAAGACCAGTTTGGGGGTAGAAGCAGATTAAGAATTGGCAGGAGTGGAGGGGAGGGGAGTATGTGTCAGGTGGACTAATTCATCATAGTCAGGAAAAACTGGGCCCCAGAGAAGGATACAAGGACTCACAGTGCCTGTGGAGGCAGGCAGATCCCCTGAGTTTTCAGCTACAAGGAATAGATGTAGACCCCAGACACTCCCCAGGCTCCTCCCTCCCTCCATCCTGGCCCCTGGGGACTCGGTACACCCTCCCACCTGGGCTCCATCCAAAGCTGCTCCGCTCCTGCCAGGGGCTGAAGTGCTGGTGGCCGGCTCCTCCAGCTCGCCTCTGCTGGCCTGCGTGCGTCCTAGCCCACTCTGGATATTAGAGCATTCTCTCATTTGAAAGGCTCCTTTATTTTTAGTGCTAAATCAACAAAGCTGTTACTGTCATTTTCCATCAGACCGTCATCTTCCACGGATTCAAAATTACACTCAGCTGCAAACTATTGACACTCCTCTTAACAAAAAAATGGTTTTAATAAATCTTTACATTAGCCTATGAGATAAAAAAAAATCTTTACCATGAAATATACAAGTGTATAAGTGTTTTATGAAAGTTTTATTAACTTTACAAAAGAAAAATTGGCAGTGGACCATGAACATCCTGTACTCCTAACACGTGGTTATAAATTACATGTTCTTTCCAATAACATCTGAAAAAGAGACTGTAATTTAAATTTCAAAACCACTTGGCATACCTACTATATAGTGCTGACATGAAGTAAAAGGAGGAACTAGAGAGGCCCAGACAAAGAAGGGAAATATAAAGACGTCCTTAGCTAAAAAGCTGCTGATGGGTACAATCCCCCCTCCAGCTGGACAGGGATCAAGTACTTGCTTGTCATATCATTCAATGCACTGTTCAATCTGGGATTCTTCCTTTCAACAAAAAGAGAACTTAAGTGCTAGTAATCATCGCTTGCAGAACTTTATCTCCCAGATACCTTCTTTATATCAGGATTTCTCAATGACCGCTGCCACTGGCGGAGAGATCAAAGTTGTTATTAAACACAAATGCAAACCCTAGCCCATGCAGGAGGTATGAGCTCCCTCCCCGGGATGTAAGCTTACCTCTACCTTAGTGATTTTTCATTTTCTGTCCCTGTCTCTTAGACTTTTAAATAACTTCTTGGAGAGTCTGTCTCGTAGTGGGGTTGGGGTTCAGCTTTCATTTGCAAGTGAACTTCTGAGTGTCAGGAATATTTTGGGGAGTTGAGGGCATGTGGTGGGATACTTGGCATTTGGAGAAGTCCTCTGGAAGTGAACAGATGATAGCGATCTGGCAGTAGCCCACAGTGTTCATTGCCTTGGGAAGAGCAGCTGTCTCCCAGGGTCCCAACAGGATTCTGCTTGTCTTCTCGGTAACAACTTTGAACAAAGGCATAACTTGAAAGTCATGCAAACCTCGATTCAAAGTTTGATTTTTCTCATCACTAGCTGTGTGATGCTGAGCAAGTGACTTAGCCTCTCTCTTTTCTTTGTGTCATTTTGATAATCCTTGAGTGACCAAAGGAGTTTTCTTTGGTGTTCAGGCTCACCATTTACCTAGGCCGCTGATATGGCCTGGAGGTCATCCTTCCGGATTCAAGCACTAGTGTCTGTCGGAAATGGTTCTGGTAAGCCAGAAGGAAGATTAGGCATTCTTCCACAATGGCCCTGCTCTCCCAGGGCCTACTGGTTTGCAATTTCATTAAAGTGGTGAAGTTTCCCTTTTGCCTATTATAAAATCTCAGCCTCTAGAAAGTGTTCAAGAGTTGGGAGTTCCAGACCATACAGCCCAGCTGAAAATACTGTGAAACCTTCTTGGTAGGAGGTAGTTGGCAATGCAAATTCCAGCAGGATTTCTGGGTACAACTCCAGGGATCAGTGCTTAGAAGGAGCCCTCCAAGACTTTCATTCCATAGCAGGAAGAATTTAAATGGATTTCTACTCAGTAGAGGAATATTTTTGTGTTTCTTACAGAAACACCAGGTAGGCACTCTTGCTAACACACCTTCCTCTGCCTGGCACCTGAAGGCGGTTAATTTCTGAACTTATTTTCTTGGCTGCTTGATTCAGTGATCCAAAAAGAAGAAGAAAGCCCTACACTGGACTGACCTTGCAGACTGGACTGTGTGGGGATCTGAAAGGCCCCATTTTCCATTATGAGAGGAAAATATGTGCCCTTAATGGAAAAACACAACAACTTTGGACCAAATAAATTATTTTCTTCCAGTTCAAAATAAGTGACGGTCCTTACAAAGTAGAACTTGCCCTCCTTCCAAATGTGTTGAAGGAAAATGACATGTGTCTTGGATGCAGAATTACCAAGGATATCATGTTAATCTTAGCAGGGTCACATCACGCTGCTGGGAAGGCAGCCAGACGATGGGGGTGGAGGGTGCTGTGCAGGGTTTGAAAACAACACTGACTACTTGGAGGGGCTACTCGGGCACCGACAGGAGCCAGCAGTGGTCAGCAGTGCTCCCGAACTTCATTATGCGAGAAAAATGCACCCAGAGGCAGATGCTGAAGATCTGAGAATCAGTGAGAAAAGTTCATTTGGACTGACAGGAACTTGATTACTTTTAAGCCTGGTGTGTTGCAACGGCCTCCCTGACTTGGTCTTCAGAATATTAATGGATAGTTCGAGGAAAAGAAACACCAAGGAAAGAAACATACCTGAGGAGGCTATAGCAGCTACGACAGCAATGATGAGCACAGTCAAAGAGGTGGATAAAGTCTCGTGTTTTTTAGGGTTCGCCATACACAGAAACAGGATTGATATGCCTTAGCTGAGTTATTCCTCACAATGGTCCCCTGAAATGGTGCCATGAGTTCTGAGCTTCGATTTGCAGATGAAAAACCCTCTGGCACAGCGAGGTGAAATGAACTGTCCAAAGGCACATAGCCTAAGGGTTGTACCAAAAGTGACATTTTACTTTCTGTGGTAGAGTCAAACTTGAGCACATGCATGCAAGCTGGACCTTCACTGGGAATGACAGTCCCACCCTGGTGCCTTCTCCTATCCCACTGCAGGATGTGACTATGCACCGCCAGATTCTCAGTGGCGGGTAGGAAGGGATCACACACTGGTCTGGAACTGCACTAAGGCTGGTTGTATGTCAGAGAATCCGATCTAGAGGCACAAGCTGACCTCAGGGGCTCCTGGTATCTGGTGTAACCTAGTATGTGAGTGTATAGCCCTCTTCCAGCTATGAGACTAGATGGGTGGGACACAGTGTTGGGGAAACCAGCCTGGTTGTTTAATCCAAGAGGTCTTTTGAGGGGCAACAAGCAACCCTGCTACCACCAAATAGGGAGGCAAGTGAGAGGAAGTGGCCAAATAGGATCAGATGGCAAGAGAAATGAAAGCCCCATGTCCTGGATGGGAGCCGGTGTCAGGGAAGATAACTGTCAGAGAGATTTGACCTCCAAGGTCAAATCCCAAGGTCAAACCCAGACTGGGTGCTGTAGGGCTGAGATGGTGTGAGCACGGGGCCATTGATCCTCACTGAAGCAGGAAGTCAACAAGGGAAATCCTGTTAAGAGTGGCTTGTTCCGAAGTCATGGACTGTGATACTGGAACCTAACAAAACCCTGAACTCATTCACTGACACTCTCCATCACTCCCTTCTCCTTCTTCCCTCAAATATGAATGCATTTATTCAATAAGTAATAGCCAAGCAACTCTTCTGAGGAAGACATTAGTATAAAGATAAATGTGACACATGTGCACTCTTAGCCTCTAAGAAGACCGAACTTTAATCAGATGTGCACACCAGGAAAAGGATACAGTTGGAAGTTAGACGCAGGGCTGTGGAAGCCAGGAGAGGAAACACTTGATTCAACCTGGAGTCATCTGGAAAGGTTTTCTGGAGGAGGTTGAAGACAGCTGAACAGAATCTTAGAACTTTATTCTTACTGAGGTAGACATATGGTGATGAGGGAGGTGGTCGAGATGAAAGGGACAGCTTGAGCAAGGGCACAGAGGACAGAGATCATATGGCCCATTCAGGACTAGCCTGCAAACTTGGGTGCAGCTGTGTGCGGTAAGGAGGGAGGTGATTCTTCTCATCCCCAGAGGAGGAAACAGACTCATGTGCGATGAATGGAGGAAATGTCAGAACTGGAGTCCAGGCCTCTGCACTCTCAAGAGTGGGATGATGTTGCAGAAGCTGCTTCCCTTGTGCACATACCTGACAGGTTTTCACATTCTCTTAAACCCTCTCTGGGCTGAGGAGCGCTAGACAACTGCTTATTTCTCTGAGCCTCAAGATCACCATCATGAAAGGAGGGAGGGCTATTAATAGTGACCTCAGGAATTGCCAAGAAAGGTAAATGGAGAATCAGCTGAAATTACGCGGGGACAGAATAACTTGCTAGTGGAGTCTTGCCATTTCTTTTCCTTTGTTCATTTGTGGCTAGAAAGTTAGAGTAATTACCCATGCCAACGAGTTAGGAGCAGGGATCTGAGAGGGCACCAAATTAGGGTGGCTGGTTCAATAGGCCAGGCGAGAGACAATGGAGATGGCAGTGGTTACAGACATGCCATGCAGGAGGGGAGTGTGTGGAGAAAGTAACACTTATTAAATACCTAATGTGTGCCAGGAATTTGACTTACATCATCTCATTCAATACTTACTACAGCACAATGTCGCTATGTGTGGTCTGGAAAGAGCGGTAGCTGGATGGGGAGGGAGGACTGATGTTTATTCAGTGGCGGCCGGTAGGCACCACATTCAGGATCTCACATATTCTGTTTACACACACACGCACATAAACAGAGTATACATACATACTAATTCTGAGAGAGTGCTGCTATTCCCATGCTGAGGGTTTGGAAGTGAAGACTAGAAGGAGTTTAAAGATTGCTCAAGTCTCCACTGCTGCAAGTTGGCAGATTCAGGATTTGAACTCAGTTCTTGGTAGCTCCAAAGTCAGTATTTTCCATCTTGCTGGTGTCAGAAATGAGGAGGAGCAAACTGCAAGAAGGTTTTCCTTGCCACACTCACTTACTCATTTTCAGGACTTTTCTTTGCCCTCCTCTTGCCATCTTAGGCCCCAAGTCAATTAAACAGATTCTGCAGCCAGGAATGGGTTCTCCCTCTGTCTCCAACCTGCTGAGAGTCCAGGCCTGGTTAGCCGCAAAGATATTAGCTTGTCTCTCTGCCTCTGACCACTCTCCTTGTTGGGTGGGTGCAGCAAGGTGGGTGGGAGCTGGGATTTTGCCATTAAGAAGAGCAAGAGGGAAGAACATGGCTTTGTTTGAGACGCAAAGCTCAAATGTTAAACTCCAGTTCTCTCCAACACAAGTTTTCAATTTACTGTTTTCAACACTTGATCTCATTCTGAAGTGAAATGCGACCCTGAAGCCCAACATATAAATAACATCAAAGAGATACTGCTTTTGGTGAATTGGGTGAGGAGTGGCCTGAGGGTCTGACCACTGAGGACGTCCAACCTTGAACCACAGCCCAAGACCTCAGAGCTTCTTTGAATGCATATTGAATACCATGGAACTACAGTGGGACTCTGAATCCAAACTGGCCACTATATAAATAATAATTACTGCACAGAAAAAGAAAAGATCCGGTTTTGTCAGGATGACTATGTCCCCTGGTGAAGCAAGGCTCACCTTGTGCTCTAGACCTAGGTCATGGCTTTTCAGAGGATAAAGAAAAGAAAAGCAAACTCACATCAGTTGAGCACTGAGTATTAGGTATTTTGTGTACACAGAAATATGGCCCCTGTTATTTTACACAAAACTCTTGTGAGGTAGGACTTCCTCATCCCTTGCCCCATTCTCCAGATGACTCAAGCTCCGCAAGGTTAGGTAACATGGTCCAAGGTCACACATGCAAGGTCACTGTGGGAATTAAAATACATATCTTTTTAAAGAAAGGAATGTACTTGGCTTCAGTCTAAGTGGTATTTAGCTTTTAGTGGGATACAGAAGGTGCCCCAGATCTGCAGGACCTCCGGCCCTTCCTCACAGCACCAGAGATACAAAAGAGACAAGGTCCATACAACATGGAGTCACACTGAGAGCACTGGAATGGGAGCCAAGAGATTTTCCATTCTGGCTCTGCCCCTGATTTACCTCCTTGTCCAAGTCTCTGGGGCGGAATGAGGAATGGGGAGATAGACACGACAGTCCTTGAACTTTCCGTGAACAAATGAGAGGACTTTGTAGGTTTGACTCTGAATAAGATCAATTGCTAAATCGGTTTCTAATGAGTTAGCATCGTTCTATTTCCAAAAGTGCAGAGCGTGCCACAAATAAACTCCATTAACATGCACCTCTTGTTGGCTACAGAAGTCAGCAGCAGGGAAAGAGCCCAGAAGTCACAGCCAAAAGAACTGGGCTGGATTTCTGGCTCCAGCATTTGCTAGCTGTACACCCTTGTGTAAATTGCTCAACTTACCCTTTTCGATCCAAAGTATTTTCCCTGTGAAAGAATCCCACCCTATAGAATTAAAATCTGCAAATGTGCAAAATCTCTGATGCAACCTATCAGATAGTACATGGACAATATAAGTCTCTTTGTCACTCTCTACACAGGAAAATAAATCATTAAAAGTAAATGATAGCTCCTAAAAAAAAGAGAAAAAAGCCTCCTACTCAACATTCTAAACCGGGATTATTTGATGTGTCTCTCTGAAAAATCTTTCTTGAGCCTGAGCACACAGCTAGCCATACTTTCAAGCTATCTGGGAACTTTGTACTTGCTTTTATTACTGCATGTAATTAACCTGACTTACACATTGCAATTTCCTGTTATTATGTTCATCTTCCCCAGTAGACTGAACTGCCTAGTAGGAGTCTGGTACATACGCGTTTGCTCTAAAAAATTTGAGCATTTGAGGAGCTGTGTTTATAACCAATAACCTCTGAGTAATACATGCCTCAAGGAGGCCAGCATTTCTTGATGTCTGGAAAGTGAGAGGGTCCTCCACCCAACACCTGACAATTTAGTGGAGCTGGTCTTCAGAAGAGTCCTGTGTCACTGGACATCTTTTGCAAAAAATAATTTTGCAGGGTCATCAAGAAAATAACTGAGTGTGTGTGTATGTGTATGGAAAAACTCTGGAGACAATTTTTTGGCACTGAAATTCCTGCACTTTCAAGGAGGAGGATTCACTCTTTTCAATAGCTATACCCAATATGATAGAAACAATAAAATGCTAAGCTCTGGGCCAGACATTTTTTTTTAGTCCCAGCCTGCTGGAGCGAGGAAACGCTCCATGTCTGGATTAATCTGCAGAGCAAAGAGCAAGAACTTTGCAGTTCTGCAGTAACCCACCGAGCTTGGTGCTGGGCCCTGGGGCAAGAATGTCGGTGGGTGAAATGGAGCTGTGGGTCCCCACCTGCAGGCTTGCAGTAGGGACGGGTAAGGTTGTCCACTGCCAGCTTGGCAGAGTGCTGGCACCCTGTACCTCTTTGTCCTGGTCCTCCTATGTCACCTCACTGAATCTTCACAATGCTCTATTAATATGTGAAAATCATTGACAATTCAGAGGGGACTGGTGTTAGGTTAAACTAACTTATGTCTGAGAATGCCTCTGTCCCCTGAGTCTTTAAGTAACAAATAGCAACCTAACATTATGGAAACTAACTGAAACCCTAACTTAGTAGCATTTTTTTTTTTTTTGTAACAAGTAGGTGAATCTGAGCCAATCAACAGCTGCACTTCAGCCAATCACAGGTCACCAACTGATCAGGCCAGTCCTATTGAGCAAATGCAGCTGGTGAAGCTGTCCCTGGCCCTCACTACATTTTACTGGCTATCTGTGCTCCCTGCCTGAGCTCCAGAGCAGAGCTTTTGTGCATCATTCTGTTCTTTGCTTGACAAAACTCTTAAATTTTCCTTTTAACTGTTTCCAGTGTGTGTAAGGTGCCCCAGAGGCAGGCAGCAGAGTTGAGATTGGAGGGCAGGAGTGTAGGACCCCAGGGTGCACGTGAAATCTGTCCCTCCCTCCTATGGGAAGGCAGAAGCATCTCAGTTCGAGCTTCGTCTTTAACTGTCTGGCGACACCCCGCAGACTCCCTCCAGTCAGTACTGTGGGTACTACCTCCACTCCCTCCCACTGCCCCAGCAACCTTGTGAAGTCATCAGAAGACAGGCCCAGGTGGTATTTTGTTAGAGGAATCCGACTTGCTCACCGCAAAGGCTGGACCCTCCCCTACTCTGCTTTCCCTTCATCGTGCAATGTTGAGGGTAGAGGGGAAAAATAAGCCACAGTAACTCTTCTGGTGTGAGGGGCAATGCAACAGCTGGGAAGCTGCCTGGGTAGCGGGAAACCTAGGCTGCTGGAGGAAGCCCTGCTGTGGGAACAGTCTCAGCCCAGCCACCGAACCCCCAGCCCCACAGGGCCCTGGAGCCTCTGGGGATCCAGGTGTAGTGGACTCGGTGGGGTGTTACTCACTTCCTCTCAGACCAAAGCACCTGCTGCCTCAGTTGATACGCATGAGTGTTGGGACCTCGCAGTCACAGAGGGCAGGGAGTGTCCCACTCAAAGCCACAGTTCTTCCCTGAAGGCACAAAGCCTGTACTCATTTGGGACAACTTCAAAGGACCACCCCAGCTCAGAAGTGCTGCCACGTGGGATAGCTGAGGCCACTGTCCCTCTGCTTACTCCTGCTTCCTGCTGTCAATCTTCTCAGTGGACACTTGCGCCTAGTGTGACAATCTCACATTCCACTTCCAAGGAGCTACACCTAAGGCCAGGGAGACTTCTGGTCTGGAAGATTGAAAAACTTAGTTCTATGCCCTGTTTTTTCCCAACTTTGTGAAATTAGATAAATCTCAACTTCTCTCTAGGTCTTTAAGTGCCAAATGAGCAGATTCAGCCTTGAACTTCATTTCAGCCTGGACCATCTTCAAGTTGGGCTGAGACAGAAGCTCAGGGCGACCACATGAAATCCAGTCTTTCTTAAGTAGGGGACCATACATCCCTGTGTTCCTGTGACTCCTGCAGTGATTCTGTTGTTTCAGGGTATTATTATTATTATTATTATTATTATTTTTGTGGCATTGGGGATTGAACTCACAACCTTGTGTTTGCCAGGGCAGGCGCTTAAGCCGCTGAGCCAAACTCCCCAGCCCTGGTTTTTTTGAGGCAGTGTCGCACTATGTAGCTCAGGCCGGCCTTGTGCTCGCGTTGTAGCCCAAGCCGGCCTCGAACTCACAACACTCCACCTACCTCACCCTCAGGGCTCTCTCAGGTGGGCCGATACATTGTGTGGGTTATCATTCCTGAGTCACGTACAATGTGAAGAATGGAGAGGGCTGGGGAGAGAAAACCCAAAGTTAAGTCAGGAGGTCCAAAGTGTGGTTCCTCTCTCTTCTCCTTGATCCTGTCTCCCCAGGTAAGGCCTAGGCTTGCGGGTGAAACAGCCCCACCTGAGTCCTCTGTGCTCCCTTTGTTCCCTGGGGCCCAGCGAAGGAGGACCTCAGGCAGAGTCAACCTTTATGGGGGCAACAAAGAGTTAATGCAGCTTTTAGGGCATCAGACAACAGCCTCGTCAGCAGGCCCTGGTTCTGATTAAACAGCTGTGCACACAGGAGTATAGAAGATGCCAGTGAGCGAGTGTGCGTGTGTGTGTGAGTGTGGGGGAAGACGCACTGGTAACTAAACACATCTGAGAGTATATGTGACGTGTATGTGAGAGCACTTCTGAGTGACATACAGGAGTACGCGAGTGTGCGGTGTGCATTAGCAGATATGTACAGGAAGTATGTTCACATGAAAACCTAGATTTACGGTAACTAATACATGTATATGTAGGCCTGGGCATGCAGGTATGTATATCTGTGGATAAGCATGTAGCTCAAGGGAGTGTGTGTGTGTGCGTGTATGTGAAGCATTTTGAAATTTGCAAAGTATTTAAAATAGCAGTTGCGGTTATAGTGTGTAGTGTAGACACAAGTGGAAGGCTGTGAATCTGTGCACGCACGTCTGGGCCGTGACAGTGATATATGTGGGCATGAATGGGGTAGTAAGGATATCCAGAGAAACCCTCTCATTCTACAGGGGAGGGAACTGGGGTGCATGGCCTGAGGTTATAAGATTGCTTCTGAGGTAGGCTGGATTATTCTCAACTCCTTACTCCTTCCTGCTGTGTGACTTGCAGAACTGGAGTGGCTGGGGTCTGCTTCTCTATCCCATTGCTCTTGATCGGCCTTGAAAACAGGAATTGCTTGGACCAATGCTATGTGTGTGTAAAGGAAAGGGAGCCAAGATCTCAGAGGGGCACTTGTACTTCTGTCACCCCCTTGAAAGCCTGCCCCAGGGAAGATGTTGCTCCCAAAAAAGGGGAGACTCCTATGGGAGCCCCTAAAAGCCACGTTCATGAGAGTCAAGCTCAGCGGACTTGTAGCCTGGAGCAGAGCTGCCCTGGTGCTTACCAGCCAAATCTTTCTGCACCTATGTAAGCACAGTAAACAAATGTTTGTTGTAAACCACCCTAATTTCAAAGCAATGTGTGATGGAAGGACCTTGTTGACAGCCCTGGCCTGACTGGAGCCTAGGACGTGGGCTCTTAACTACATTCCTAGGCTTGGCTGAGGTCACCTGAGAAATAGGGTACCATCCTGGACCTAGTGAAGGAACTGGTTTGGGCTTGAGAATTTCCCGAGATGATTTCAGTGTGTAGACAAGATTGGGAATCACTGCTATATGCCATAGACAGAAGGGAAATACGGGTTAAGAGAGGTAAGCACAGATTGAATGAAGCTTGAAGTGTCAAACTAAGGAATATGGGCTGTATTCTGAATGTGAGTTAGGATCAGTGAAGGGTTTTAACAAGAACAAGGTCTATTTTAGTCACTTTCTTGTCATTGAGACACAATACCTGACCCCATAATTTAGGAGGAGAGGCTTATTTTGCCTCATGTTTTAGAAGTTTTAATCCATGTTTCTGAGGCTTAACCACAAAATGGCACAGCAGAAGGGTCTGGGTGGGGGAAAGGTGCTTGTGCCATGGCCTCCAGGAAGCAGAGAGAGAAGGGATGTGCTACAGAAGTAGATTTGTGCTTCCAGGTCATGCACCCAGTAACCTGCCTCTTCCTACCAGACCTCCACACCTCACGTTTAACTCTAGGACCCTCATGATTCAGTCATCTTTCAAAAGCTCTTCCTATTAGCTCCTAAGGCTTTGGGAAGGGACATCGAGATATGAACCATAACAAAGTCATGCTTATATTCATGTCTCAAAAGAGTCACCCAGGCAATTTCAGGGCATTGCAGAAAACAGGCCTTCATGGGGCTGAATTCTAGGCTTTTCTCTGCCCAACAAGGTGTAGGATACAGCTTTATACTTGGACATTCTTTGTAGCTCAAAACCCATTCCAGTGCACATTCTTGTGGTTCTCTAGCTGCCACTGGCTGTCTTAGAAGAGGAAGAAGAAGGAGAAGGAAGAAGAGGAGGAGGAGGAGGAGGAGGAGGAGGAGGAGAAGGAGGAGGAGGAAGAGGAGGAGAAGGAGGAGAAAAAGCTCTTCCCAGCAACTCCCTAGCTGCTGCCAAAATTCAGCCCTCTTCATCTTTTATTTCAAAAATTATACTATTGTCTGCTCCATGCCCCATCTCCTTCCTCCATTTTCCTTCCTCCCGTCAACACGGCCAGTCTTGCTGCTGGGCTGGTGAACCCACCCAGGTTCCTATCACCAAGTAAGGCCTAGGCGCACACCCTTTCCCAGGGGCCTGAGGTCCCTGCTCCTCCAGCCTGTATCTGTCTTTTCAACTTCATCTTCCACTGCAAACTTTCAAGGCCAGCAACACAAACTTGAACACATCTGAGGTTTTCCTCTGTGCTTTCAAACACACTGAAGCCTGCCTGGAATGTTCTTCCCAGTCTTCCCCACGTTTGAAAGCCATACCAGAGCTCAGTCTATTTAAGGGCCTCTTTCTCCCTGAAACCTTCCTAGAGTCCCATGATCTCAGAATGACAGCTTCCTTCCTCAGAGACCTGCTGGGGTCACTCTCATTTGCCATGTGGCCTCCTGATGTCTGTGCCCCTTCATGCTTTCTGAGTTACCATGGTCTGAGATCCCAGTCATTCCATCCTCTCCAGGATCTCTGTCCTCTGCAATGCCAGGAGGCAAGAGGTGACTATGCATTTTCTGAGTGAGCTTGAGTTCCTTGCCCCATGTCTAAGCCAAAAGGACAGCAAGGACCATGGACCTGGCTCCATGCCCTGGAGAGTCTTCCCTTGACCTCCTCTACCCCTTCCCCACCAGATCCTGCAGGAAGCTTGCCTTTGCCCTCCCCAAGTCCTCAGAGGGAAATGTAGCTCCTGGAATGGTTTCATCCTTATTTTTTATCAAGACTAGAGCTGGGCTAGTGACAGTTCTCTGGTCCACAGACCCAAGTGCCCTCAGAGGTCACAAGCTGTATCTTGTTTATGTCTGTGATTTTCCTGAGGCTCCTCATTTCTTGACAGTGTCACAGAGCAGGCCTGCTGCCTGGGATGTGTCTGGAAAGTGGCCCACCTCATCAAGGGCAGGGAAGATGAGCCAGTCACTGATGCTGGTGGGACATTCCAGGCCAGCCTGTGGTCAGTCTGTTCTCTAACTTGAAGGCTGGGTCTGAAGCTGGGGCTAAGCATGGCAATAAGACACAGTCTGGAGGGTGGGGTGGAGCAGAGCAGAAATTTAGCTCTCAGCCACTTTGCTTCTGCTTTGATTACC